>CAKKXW010000216.1:0-28424 GCA_920937365.1 Sphaerophoria rueppellii | reverse complement strand
TCAGGCCAGGAAAGTCAACCATCGACCAAATTTTCACGTTGCGGCAGATCCTGGAAAAGACCTATGAACTCCAAATCGATACCCACCACCTTTTCATCGATTTTAAGGCCGCGTATGACAGCATCTACAGAGACGAACTGTACAAAGCTATGTCTAGTTTTGGCGTCCCTGCCAAGCTTGTTCGCTTGTGCAAAATGACGATGGAGAACTCACGCTGCTCCATCAAGGTTGGCAACGAGCTCACGGAATCTTTCGACGTCAAAAAAGGATTCAGACAAGGCGATGCGCTGTCATGCGATTTCTTTAACATCGTTCTTGAGAAGATAGTTCAGAACTCCAATGTCTACACCAGAGGCACTATCTTCTAAAAATCTGTTCAACTTCACGCGTACGCCGATGATATTGATATAATGGGAAGAACACAGCGTGATATCAATGGCGCCTTTGTGAGAATTGAGACAGAAGCAGCAAAAATGGGTTTAGCGGTAAATGAGGGAAAAACGAAGTATATGCTGTCTTCGAGGAAGGACACCCAACACCGACGGCACGGGCAAAACGTCACAATAGACGCGTATAACTTTGAGGTAGTAGAGGAGTTTGTCTACCTAGGCTCCGCTATAAACACGGGCAATAACACCAGCGCCGAGATCAGACGAAGAATAACTCTTGCTAATCGCTGTTTCTTTGCGCTTAGAAAGCAATTGAGTAGAAAAGCCCTCTCTCGAGCAACTAAGGTAAAACTGTACAACACACTCATCATCCCAGTCCTGCTGTATGGTGCAGAAGCATGGACCCTGACAAAATCGGATGAAAGTGCCTTAGGCTGTTTCGAGAGGAAAGTTCTTCGGGTCATCTTTGGCCCCGTGTGTGAAGGGGAATGGCGAAGAAGATACAACAGCGAACTTTACGGGTTGTACAACGACATGGACCTAGCCAGAAGGGTCAAGGTCCAGAGACTCAGATGGCTCGGTCATTTAGAGCGAATGGACACCAATGCTCCGGCCCGGAAAGCCTTTGACACTATTCCCGAGGGACGTAGGAGGAGAGGAAGACCGCGACTCAGGTGGCGCACTCAAGTGAAAGAGGACCTCAATCAACTCCGAGTGCAAAACTGGAGACGACTAGCCAAGGAACGAGCTAGCTGGCGGAGCCTGTTGATTGAGGCCCAAGTCCACAACGGAATGAGAGACCATTGTCTACCGACAACCTCACAATTCTTTGAAGATCATCGTTCAGATCATTGGCACAGTTTTCTATGAGTCCAAGAGGGCAGCTTTTATAGATTTGCATATCATCAGCATAAAAATGCTTCGATGAATTCAAGATTGTATGTTGTATGTCATTTATGTACAGCGAAAATAACAAAGGGCCCAAAATCGATTCTTGTGGAACGCCCCGTGTAGCACAGAACAAAAATTTGATGAGGCAGTCTCTAAGAAGACAGCCTTTTTTCTATCACTAAGATACGATGAAAACAATTTAACAGCAGAGGAAGAAATATTGAAACGGTGGCTCATCTTATCAATAAGAATAGAGTGGTCAACCATATCAAATGCCTTGGAGAAGTTCAGTAAGACAAGAAAAGTAACCTGGTTTCATCTAGTTGCGCTCTTATGTCTTCAACTACTTTCAAAATTGCTATGGTACAGCTATGTTTGGCCCGAAAACCAGACTGAACTGAGACGAGAAGATCATTACGTACGAGATAATCATTAACTTGCTTATGCATAATTCGTTCGCAGATTTTGGAAAAATAGGGAAGAATTGAAATCGGCCTAAATTCCTCACCCGATGAGTTTTTAGGTATTGGAATAATTTTTGCATTTTTCCACTGACAAGGAAACTCGCAGGTCAAAAAGATTGTATTGGAATTTGAATAGGTACTGTACATTCATAAACAATGGTTTATGATTTAAAAAAAAGGAACAAATTATTATTTTTTTCACCCTTTCAATCCACTGCCTTTTAAAATACGCCAGGAAATACTAAAAATTATTTTTGTAGTACTTCCCGTTAGCTTCTTTTTCCAGAAGTTCAAATTCAGATTGCATATCCGTTGGCTTGAGGAGAGGAAGAATCAAAAATTTGCGGTAAATCCTTTTTGCTTCCTTACTCTTATTCATGAATGAAAGGAATCCAGTGAATTGCGCAATTTTTTTTCTAATTGCTTGGCAAAAATGGAACCAGCATGTGGTATATTTTGCAGATGCATGAATTCTTTTTAATGAATTCCTCAAGACTTTTTCAAAATCTGTTACAAAAGCACTGGGTTTCAATTTAAAAAAATTAGCTTCTATGTATTGAAATGCATGGTAATACATGTTTTCACATTTATTATTATATATATTAACTAAAAATAGCTACTTACATGATCATCATGGAAAAAATGAACGATCAAAAGTTGCTTATAGCCACAAGCTGGAACAACTTTGAATGTCCCATCAACAAGATAGATCCTTGGATTGTGTTCCGGAAGTTTGTTTATTTCCGCAATTATAGTTAGTGAGATGAAAACAGTGTACGAAAACGTAGGCTCTATTACAGTACCCCTATAAAACTGTTGGCTACTATCATAACGTGACATTACGAACCCACGCATTAGACTTTGGTCTTTAAACATACGAGAAATTTCTGTTGCAAATGTTGGTGTTTTCGGAAATTCGCTATTTCGAATATTGATTAATTGCCTTCTCATTTTCGCAAACTGTACCAAGGGCTTACTTTTTTCACCGTGTTTGCAAACTTCATCGAATACTTCACGAATTGCCCTCTTTTTAAGCGAGGCCTTAGCACATTCGGTTTAAATATCGTTCACAACTTTTAATATTTCAAAAATTGTATCTTGTGTTGTGTGATTGTGAGGAGCACTTACTTTGCGGATTCGCAACAGGTTTTCATTGCCGAAATCTATCACTGCACTTGCTTTGCAATTTTTAGCGTAGCACGTGTACCTTTTACATAAGGAAGAGCTTGATTTTACCTTGTACAATTGTTTTGTTTCTGGTACATAAACAAGCTTACTGACTTTTCGAAAGCCCCCACCCATTACGTATGAAATCACCGAATCTGAATTATTATTATTCATCTTTTAATTTTTTTTAATAAATATAAATTGTTCAAATATTACTCCGACACTACACTGCACTCAATTCACTGAAGCTACTAAAGTGATTGTTTTTTCATCAACAACCGACCACGATGCGACTGTTTATTCTACGGTAAACTTTGTTTTACAGTTGATTTTGAGCTAAGCCCCGCTTAGTTTCTCCTTGCAAAAGTTTAATTGAACCGAATTCTCTGTTTTCTCTCTTTCGGCTTTATTTCCCAATTGGCATTCGGCGTTATTTCACTTTCCCATAGTGAAATAAGGCCGAATGCTAAAATTCGGCGTTTTTTCGCTTGGCGTTATGGCACGGCACCGTATATACCTACGTTCAAGTTTTGAGTAAAACTCGCATCTCTGATTTGATGCTCCAGTAACGTACCTACATAAGCTTCTTGGACAGTATATAAAACAGAGCGTTTTAGATGATTTTACTGCCATCGTTGATGTATTTTTACCACTTTTCAGCAGACAATGGAAAGAGAAAGAAGTATTAACAATCATTCTTTTTGTTTCATAGTCGAGGTTTCGGTTATCGGTCTTTATCGGGGTTTATTTAAGGGTTCTGGTGGCACTACACGGCAGGCTCTGGTGGATCAGCAGGTTTATATACGGCTCCTGGTGACACGCGGACCGCCAGATTCTGGTCGATCAGCAGGTTTAATTAAGGTCCCTAGCGGTACCTAGGATAAATTTCCTTCAATATTAAAACCCTTTACCACTGGTGGGCGAAGCTTTAATAAATAAATGGCGGTCAGTGGCGAAAATGACCAAAAATTCTCGTTTCCAAACCCAAAAATTAAATGACAACAAAAGCAGTGACGAAAAGTACTGGTAGTGGTGATTTTATTACGAATGTACTGACATTCATATGAAGTTTACTACTAAAACCGAGTGTGAATTGTATAAATGCGAATGTTTAAGTTTCCTGTGATTCGGTATGAAGCAGTGAATGGTATTGATGATGGATGCAAACACTGTATGGGCAATTGTGACTAAACTTACCCATCAACTTTCACAAAATATACAGGTTACACATATCAAAAAATAAAATTTCATGATTTTGAAGTTTAAATTGCGTGATTCCGATTTTGATTCTGACTTCAAGTCCGGAATAAATTTTCTCTTCTTCTGAGGATAAGAGTTGTCATCTTGTGTCAAGTGAATGAATACAGAATCTTTCAGAATTGTTACGAACAATTTCAGACGAACAAAAATAAAAGCTATTAATCGAGACTTTAAATTACAACTCTTCAAATCTAAAACGTTTAATTTTATTTTCGACTGACTCGAATCATTTTCCTTTCTGATATCGGTTTTATGTGAGAACTGAGAAGAGAAAAAAAAATGAGTCATCACAAATTGTGGGATTCCCAAAATGTTTCCTTGAGCTCTCTTGATAAGGAATTTTAAAAGAGATTCCTCTGATGTCTGACCTGTGACGAGGTTGGGCGACTGACCGACGACAATGAACAGTTTCGTCTTATGAAAAAAAAAAACTCATCAATTTCATTTCATTGATTACACGTCCATAAAATTGTTGTCGGCCCTTGTATTTTATTTGTTTTTTCGTGGACCTGGCGCTTCATGATTATGAGAGGTAGCCAAACAAAGGTGTGACTTATTCAAAGTTCGATTTAAATATTCTTTTTCTTCAAAACACAAAAGAATCAAAGCTGGAGAACCGCCACGATCGTTTAATTACCTCATCACAGAACTAAAGACCTATCAGAAAGAGGTCCACTTTACGACTTAATGGCCGACAGGCATCTTTAAATTAATTAGTCTGTCGATTAACAAGCCAAGAGGGCATTATTTTTTGCAAGACAAATATTAATATTGCGGTTTTGTTGTTGTTTTTTTTGTGTGTGTGTGTGTTAAAAACCATATTGTGCTCTTCGTGAGTGTTCGTTAAGTGAATTTTAAAAGCACCCCACTGTTATCTAATCAACAAAAACTCTCAAATGTTGTTTTGAGTACTTTTGGTGAGTTAAAAGGCTTTTTTTAAGTCTTGCTTTTGGCATAATGCATTGGCGTGACAATATGTGACATGGGACATGGTGAGTGGGTGGACAGAGCAGTTGAATTTATTACCTTAAAAATTTTACGAATTGGAGTTGTATAATGTTTTCGGTCAATTAATATATTTTTGTACGATTTTACACTAGAAATAGACACAACCTGAATTTTGACATCAGAAAAGATGGAGTCGAGACTACCAAAAATATTCCCAAAGAAGAATCCGTCGGTAACATGATGAGTGTGCGAAGCGAATTGAACTTTCTTACATGGTTTAATGATTTCGAACTATGTGGTACCTACAAAGGTACAGTCACGTGCCTGTAAATAGAAACGCTTTTCATATCGAACTTGTAGTTCCATTCCAATATGTTTCCTTCATAATTTTGATAAGCCGACTTGCCGACATAATAAAATGAGTTTGCATAAAGTACCGTTTTTCATTAAATCCATAAAAAAATAACCAAAAGTTCGAAACACGATCGTGCACATATTTAGAAACGTCCTGCAAATTTACGGTTTTTTGCAATATAGATAAACAAGATTTTTGGATATTGTTAGTGTACTTTTTCCTTCATCTCATTCAAACAATTGAATTTCATGGTTGTTAGAATAATGTTCTAAATAACATGATACTCAGTTCCATACTACTTTGCTTACAACCTAATCAATATTAATGTCAATAATTCTTAATTTCATATTTCTGTTTTTAATTTATAATTTGTTCTCTCTTTCCTCAACCTTTGTACTTTAAACATCACACTGTCGTTGAATAATAAATAACCTGATTTTTATAATTTTAATTTCGTTTAATAATTTTAACAGGTTATGGGCCCAGGCCCATCATATGCTCTAAAGATATAGAATCGTAACATTTTTTTAAATTAAAAATTATTTAAAAATGACTAATTTCATCGGGAAAATTCCATTACTAAATGGACATAATTTTGATACGTGGAAGCCCCAGATGGACGCACTATTACATAAGAATCGCTTGCTATCAATTGTAACTAATAAAGAAGAAATACCAAATGAAGGAGCACTATTGGAACAATGGAGGAATAAAGATCTGGATGCAAGATGTGAGATGATTATCTGCATGGAACCGGCTCAAGTATCTTTGGTAAAATCGCTCGCCACTTCAAATGAAATTTGGGATTTTCTAGAAGCTACTTACAATAGGAAAAATACCAGAACAAAAGTTCAAGAATTTCGTAAGTTAGTTAACATAAAAATGTCCGAAAATCAAAGCATGGAAAGATACCTAATAAAATTTAATTCTGTTGTTTCACGACTGTTGGAAATGGATGCAAAGTTGGATGATAACTTGCTGGCTGCAATTTTACTGGATAATCTACCCGAGAGCTATAAGGACATTCAAGCTGCATTCGATGCTGCCTCTGATTTCCCGAAAATTGATGTTCTAGGGGGGCGATTGCTGGAAGTAAGTCAAGGGAAGAAGTCAGATGGTGAGGTTAAAGATGAAGCTCTGAAGGTTAAATTCTACCCCAAAAGGCCGGAAACAAAAAACCCAGGTATTTTAAACTCATTTCAATATAATTGTCATCGCTGTGGAAAAAAAGGACATATGAAGAAGGATTGTCGAGTCAGATTGTCTAAAGAAAAGTTGCATTTTGTCAATAAGGAAAAAGCAAATGAGGAAGGTTTTTTTGAATTTTTTGAGCATTGTAACTATGTACCAACACAAAGTTTATTCAATACTACGGAAATTAATGAGGAAAGGAATTGGTATATAGATAGCGGGGCAACCTCACATATGTGTTGCATCGAAGATGACTTTATTGACTTAGACAAAAGTTATTCTGGTTTGGTGCAGGTAGCTAACAAAGAGTTTGCAAACATCAAGGGAATAGGAACTGTGTCGCTTGACACAATGGTTGATGGTAAACAGAAATCCATTCATCTCTACAGAACACTTTTTATACCAGAACTAAGAAGTAATTTAATTTCTGCCAGCAAGGCGCCTGACAATGGCTGTAAGGTTGTAATAGAAGGAAAACATGCAAGCATTAGCAAAAATAAAAATAAATTATTAGAAGCCGTAAAAGTCAGAGGACCTTATATGATTATTAAGAAACTTACAAGTGAAAATTGTAACTTAGTTCCACAGTCGGACAGTAATTTAGAAACGTGGCACAGAAGGTATGGGCATCTTAATGTAGGATCACTTCGTCAGCTTAAAATGAAATGAATGGTTAGTGGTCTTCCGAATTTTGAAAACAATAAACTTCAGTGCTCAACTTGTTATAGAGGAAAGCAGACAAGACTTTCTTTTCATGCAAAGGTCGATAAATCTTCAAGATGTTTATTGGAAATCATTCACACTGATCTTTGTGGTCCATTTAATGTCGAATCTATTCAGAAAAGTTTATACTTCGCAACTTTTATCGACGATTATTCACGCAAAGTCTTTGTTTATTTTTTGCGAAAAAAGAGCGAATATTTAGAAGTATTTAAAAATTTCAAAGTCTTAGTTGAAAATCAAACTAATAAAAAAATAAAGATATTAAAAAGCGATAACGCGATAGAATTAGTTTCCCTCGAATTTTCAAAATTTTTAATCGATCATGGAATCAAACGACAGCTAACCGTAGAATACACCCCTCAACAGAACGGCATCGCGGAGCGTATGAACCGTACTCTAGTAGAAATGGCTCGTTGCTTTATCATTGAAGCAGATCTACCATCCTTCTTATGGGCTGAACTGATCAATACTGCTGCCTTTGTACGCAATCGTTGTCCAACTTCTTTGAACTTGAACCGAACTCCAGAACAAATTTGGACTGGTAGAGTACCAAATGTTTGTCATTTGCGACAAATTGGGAGCAGTGCTTTCGTTTTAGTTAAAAACTCAAAAAGGGGCAAACTTGATCAACGGAGCGAGGACTACGTATTAATTGGCTACTCGGAAGAGTCTAAGGCCTACCGTCTTTGTAAGATGGGTACGCGAACAATCATTAAGAGTAGTGATGTTCGCTTCATTGAAAGAGAAATCAAATCTGCTGATAAACCAAGTCCAAGTTTTTCGAATTCAAAACAAGAAAAAGAAAAGAGTCTGAATGAAGAAGAAAATGTTAACGTAGAAGTTTTTAATAAATTTTTAAATTTGAATGAAAAGGAAAATGAGGATGCAGAAGAAAATTTTAATTTAGGATATATTAATTTGGAAAAAATGGATGAAGAAAATAATGATGAAGAGAAAAATATTGAGTCTACAAAATCAAATTCAAATGAACACCGTCATGTTTACAACGAAGAGACAGAAGATTCTGAATTCGTAGCTCATCGAACAAGAAGCCGCCAACGTCAAAATACTCTAAATGAGGTTGAAAAAGCCTTTCAAGCACAAGAAGATGATCCGTCAAGTTATCAGGAGGCAAGAAATTCAATACATTATGATGAATGGCGTGAAGCAATGAATCTTGAATACAGTTGTTTATTGAAAAATAATGCTTGGAGTCTCTGTGATCTACCAGGGGGGCGGACAGCCTGCGGACAGCCGGTGGGTCTATAAATCTAAATATTTACCTAATGGAGAAATTGAACGAAGAAAGGCACGTTTAGTTGCGAAGGGCTATTCGCAAAAATATGGTATTGACTACGTAGATACCTACGCGCCTGTAATACGACAGAGTTCGTTACGTTTAATATATGCACTATCGATGGAACATGATTTAAAGCTTAAACATTTAGATGTTACGACAGCTTTTTTAAATGGAAATCTAGACGAAGAAATTTTTATGAAGCGACCGGAAGGGTTTATTGATGAAAAATATCCTATGAAAGTCTGCCGCCTTAACAAAGCCTTATATGGTTTAAAGCAGGCAAGTAGACAATGGAATAAGACTCTGGACCTTCACTTGAAAAGCATTAATTTCACGCAATCGAAATATGAACAATGCTTGTATTTTAAAATTGATAATGACGAAATAACTATCATTGGAACGTATGTTGATGATATTACCGTCGCATCCAACGCAGAAAGTTCTGTGCAACTTATTAAGGAAAAGCTAAACTCAGTTTTTGAGATGTGTGGGGTTAGAAATTAATAAAAATAATGATCTTTTATCAATTAATCAAACACGCTTAATACACAACTTAGTTTTAAAGCATAAAATGGACAAATCTAAACCTGTCAAGCATGGCGGTGGTAATATAATGATATGGGGTGCAATGTCCAATAAAAAAAATCGATGGCAATAAATTTCAATACTGCCGCATCCTTGAGGACGTTATGATGCTTTACGCGGAAGAAAATCTACCTGTTATTTGGACGTTTCAGCAGGACAACGATCCAAAGCATATGCAAGTTTCACTAAAAAATGGATCACCGACAACTCCCTTGCTGTTTTGGATTGGCCGTCTTGCAGTCCGGACTTAAATCCTATCGAAAACCTCTGGCAGCACTTGAAATTAAAAATGTTATATAAAAAAATTGGGAATGTTACAAATTTGTACGAAGAACTCGAGGATGTTTGGAATGTTTCGACAAAACATTGAAAAATGTTAAATTTAGTACTTTATTTCTCAATACGTGCCCGGTCGTTTTAGTTCTTTCTTTCCTTTTTTAGCTTTATTTTTTACTAAACAGATTTTTCCGGCAAAAAATAATCGGTTTTCGTTAGAAAAAGAAATTATCAAGTATAAAAAAAATATTAAATAAGATTACAGTTCAGTAGATAAAATCGTTTCTAATTATGTGCACGTGACTGTACATTGCTAATGCATGGGATAGTAATGTTCATCTTTACCACATTTCATCACTGCTTCTTTGACTGATCAGACAATTTGTGACAGTCTTTTTTTGGCAACATGCGCAATAATCCAAAATGCAAAGCCGCTTTGCTATAACAGACATGATTAAAAATCAACAATCGTTCAAGAAAACAGGCCCCATATTAAGCCCTCAGTGCTCAATTGTCTGCCCTCATCACAACTTCGCTGGCAGTAAACCTCAGTTTATAAGACCCATTTCAAAATCATTACACGAACTACTAGCAATATTAATTTGTTAAACGTCTCAACTTCCATTAAGCTTCAACCCACTCCGGACTGCACTAATGTTTGCATTTCTTAATTTACAATCTTGCCAAGTATCTTGCTCACAGTAAATTCATTCATTTCCAAAGATAGGTGAGGCTTGTTGTGGACAACCTATGCGTAAAGCCCCCCTTCTTCTTGACGCCACTGTATATTCTCTTAAAAGTCACAATAAAACTCAGCGAATAAACACTTTACAAATCGTCACTTTCAATACACAAAACGCCCCACTCGACTCTGCGTCTCGTTAATGAAATTCATAAATTACCAACTTCCAACTGCAAGTCAGTCGCCAATGTAGGCCTCTCAAACCACTCATACCCCTGTCGACTCCAAGGCGAGTTTCTGGCTGGCATTAATTACTACCGCGATAAATGACATTTAAATTTAATTCACACTTTGGTAAGGATTCAAGTCTTATCTCTAGAGCAGCGAGTTCCAGCATTCAAGTCTCGCTTCTATATTGTGATCACCTACGCATCATAAGGGTCCTTAGTTCGAAGGAACTGGCACAGATTCCTTCACCACACGAACGATCAAACTTGCGGACAGTAAAACAACAACAACGCTGCCGGACATAAGTGATGGCTTTGTTTTCGGTTTTAAAGGGACACCTCGAATTTGCTCTGACATCGAACGGGCAGTCTTTTTGATTCACTTAAAATTCCTTGGCAGGCTTGTTGGGGAGACGCGTATTTTGTAATCTCAAGCTTTAACAGAAAAAGAGGGCCCTCAAGGAAAGACCACATTCGGATTAACTTTTTGTACTAGAAATCCTTGTCTTCTTGTGTCTCATCTGATTGATGACCCACCGTGAGAGAGTAAGAGGTCCGGTCGCCTTGAGTAGTCGACTTGAGTATAGAGTCTGATTAATTGTTGGCTGCAATCGAAATCGGAAGAGTTTAAGACGAATTCGTGACCATGTTCTTAGTGGTGTCTGTTGCATATTGCCAACAGTCGATGACAATTACAACAACAACGACATTACAACCTACCTTCATATCGTGATGGAATATGGGTGATGAACGGATGGATGCGAATTAAGTGCACGATGACAGATGTACCTTTTAAGTTCATGCTTGTGTATCTTCCATAATTAAAAAAAAATTAAGGTCATGCATTGGACGCATGTAACTGCACTATCTTATTTATTTAGGTCGTATTTACACTACGAATTGGACGATATCCTTGGGAACGATGAGTCTCCTATAAATTGACACCACGACTTTACAAAGATCCTGAGCCACTGTTCTTCAATGCTCCCGACTGTAGCCCAGTGCCTACACGTCGATCTGCTTCTGCAGCCACCATCATGACTAAAACAAAGACAACTTTATCCACAAACCGTAATTTTCAGGTCCCCATCCGAACAATATCAGTTGCCATCCGACTTGAAAATCAGCGAAGGTAACGAAATTAATCGCCTTCGTCTTTCCGATTATTATCAAAGAAGAATTAACAACCGTCGCGTCGCGTCGTCAGTCGGCTACCAACACTCGCAAAGGTTTTGTATCAGTCAGATACAAAGCGTATGGAATTATTTCGTTAGCCAGCGTGTAATTCACATTCATGTTCCTGCGAAAAATTGAGTTATAGAGGTGAAACTTGAATGCAAAAGCGGGGCAATATCCCAGCGGTAAAGTACCAGACTTGTTGAACTGCTGACGTTGAGAAATTCATGAAAGTGCACTTCATATCCCTCCAAAATACCTTAGGGATCAAATTGCTCTCTCCACCCTTACAGTAATTTCTGCACCTTGTTCTTCTAGCGTTAGAGTTGAACCCTTCCACCAAAAATTGAAAGCTAAGCGAATGGCACAACAAAGGTGTGAGTTGTACCGCAAGACAAAATACCACCAAGACAACAAAGTACAAATTACTTGGTTGAACCAAATTCACACGAATCCTGACTGACTACAGCGGATGCTGCTTGGATTTCCCGTCCAGGGGTAGCAGTCTCACATTGAGCCCGGGTGAAGGGAGTTTTGAAAGGAGAGTTTTGAGCTGCTTCGAAAATTGATTGGAACATCTTCTTGGGTGATAATTAGTGTGTATGGGAACGGAATTAACTGAACACCAGCCACGGACACGATACGAGAACTTGAAAAGAAATTATTCGCTTTGGTCCAACATGGAGCAATTATAGTGCAGGCAAATCACTCAATGACTGTCTCCATGTTGGACCAAAGTTTCAAAGTGAGCTCTTAGCCATTATTCTGAAATGGTGTAACCATCGAATTGGCTTCATGGCTGATATCGAAAAATGCTATAGACAAATTCTTGTGCAGCGAGAAGATGCCGATATGCAGCGAATTGTATGGATGGAAAACGAAGGCTGTCCAGTTATTTATTGATTACTCACGATCACATACAGTTTAAATTGTTCGCCGTATCTTACAATAAAGGTGTTCCAAACTCTGGCTGACGATGAAGAAGCTGAATTCCCCAAAGCTGCCCAAGTACTACGTGAGTCTTTTTATATGGACGATTGTCTGCATGGCGCAGATTCTGTAGAGTCCGCCAAACAACTACAAACAGAACTGCAGCAGTTGCTACAACAAGGCGGTTTCCGTTTGCGAAAGTGGAACACCAATTCTACCGAGTTTTTAAAGAGTGCTAATGAAAAGTTAAGCGACCCTTGCAGTGAACTCTCGATTGATCGTGAAACCAAGGCTGTTGGCATCTACTGGTTTTGTCAAAGTGATTGCATTGGGTACAAGGTAAGCGTCACGAAAGTCTCTTCAGCGATCACGAAACGTCAAAAACTCTCTGATACTGCCAAAATCTACGATCCGACTTGTCTGTTAGTTCCAGTAGTAGGCTAAATCATGTGTCAACAACTTTGGCTTTCTGGAATTTCGTGGGATGATCCTCTTCCGGAACCCCATCAACAGAATTGGTAACGGTTTCGCAAAGAACTTCAATTGATAGATGACGTCAAGGTTCCTAGGTGGGTTTTCTCGTCAGCAGATGTATTGAACTATCAGCTTCACGTGTTTTCTGATGCATCTACATCGGCTTAGGCTGCCGTCACTTATTTGCGAGTCAAAACAAGCAATAATGAAGTTAAGTTATCAATCCTCATGGCCAAAACTAATATTGCACCTTTGAAGAAGATCACCGTTCCATGTTTGGAGCTCAATGGAGCACTCCTTGCTGCGAAGCTTATTTCGAAAGTGATTGACATCACATCACAACCTTTTGTTGGTCTGACTCGAAGACAGCACTTATCTGGATCCGGTCGAATCATGGGACGCATACGCAGTATGTGGCCAACCGGATTACAAAAGTCCAAGAACTTACCAATGTTGACTGCTGGAGGTATGTACCCACTAATAGCAACCCAGCTGATGTGGCCTCTCGCCGTGGGGTGTATCCGTCCCAGTTAGAGACACTCGATATATGGTGGACTGGCCCAGGGTGGCTTAGTAGAGAAGAGAACGAATGGCCAAAACGAATGTTCGACGTGAGAGATCCAACTGAGATAAACTCTTTTCTTGCACAAACTCCATCTAAGCCAACTGAAGGGTCAGGCGCATTAAGGCTTCTTAACAAATATTCCAATATCGATACCTTAGTCGGAGTTACAAGTTGGTGCTATCGATATATTGACATCAGACTTAAGCGGCCACATGAGACATCATCCTGGTGTACAGCTGCTGAGCGCCGAAGAGCATTGCACTTTAGGGTCAGGTATGTTCAACAAGTACATTTTGCTAATGAAGTGTCTTGTCTCTCGCTAGGTAAACCGATCAGTGCAAAGAGTAAACTAATTAAATTAAACCCAACAATTGATGAAAATGGCATCATACGACTGAACGGCTACCTGTTTCCGAACGGTTTCCCATAATTCCACCTAAGGAGAGTAAGCTGAGTGAGATGCTTATTGCTCAAGCCACACATGTACTATGCATGGAGGTAAGCAGCCTACCCTGAACTTTCTTCGAAGACGTTACTGGATAATTGATGGACGCACTGCTGTTAAGAAGAATATTAATCGTTGTTTGACATGTTTTCGCCAAAACCCTCCAGTGGCAACTCAAATCATGGGAAGTCTTCCCACATCCCGTTGTACAGCTGCTCTTCCATTTCAACATTCTGGGTTGGATTATGCCGGTCCGTATGCAGTACGAGCCACGAAAGGTCGAGGTTATCGCAGCTACAAAGGATGGATTGCCCTCTTTATATGCCTTAGTACCAGAGCCATTCATCTGGAACTAGTTAGCGATTTGACGACTGACACGTTCCTCGCCCCTTTAAGACGCTTTTTCTCAACAAGACGGAACAGCTCTCAGATCTACAGTGATTGCGCAACAACATTTGCTGGAGCAAATGCAGCCCTTAAATCGGATGTCGAGTGTATTCGAAAGCAGCTAAAAAAAGGTGCGAAATCTGCTGCACTTCACGGTGTCTCATGGCATTTCATCCCACCTGGATCCCCGAACTTTGGAGGCATATGGGAGGCTGGGGTCAAACATCATCTGAAACGAATCATCGACGAAGCTACCTTGACCTTCGAGGAGTTTTATATACTGTTCTCAAACAAGTCGATGCCGTGCTTAACTCCAGACCTCTGTCAGCTCTATCAGATGATCCCAGTGATCTAACGGCCTTGACTCCTGGTCATTTCTTGGTGGGTGGAGCCATCACTGCCGCTCCAGAACCTGATTTACTTGACACGAAGGTAGGAAGACTTACACGATGGAAACAGATACATCAAATGCAGCAAGACTTTTGGAGGCGATATAGTTGTGAGTATTTACACGAGCTCCAGGTGAGACATAAATGGAAACAAACAAAGGATAATTTGAAGGTGGGAGACCTGGTCCTTGAGATGAACGTGCACCACCTACTCAATGGGCATTGGGTCGAATCTTAGAGGTACATGCTGGAGACGACGATCTTGTTCGTGTAAGGACAATTCGAACACAGTCATCAATATTGAAAAGAGCTATCTCGAAACTCATAGTACTCCCAATAGACATCGATTCCACGAATGATCACGGTGGGCGGTCTGATGTTTCGTCACAACAATTGGACGAGGTGGGCGGAATGTTGAAAAGTATTACTACTAAGTAAAACGTAGGAGACAGCGCTGCAATCTTTAAATATCATATTTAAGATAACACTGCGAATGAATCAAGAAATGTCATTAATGTCAACTACTGTCATGTAAATTCTAGAATGAAATGTTCTCTTCTTAAATAAAACGTGTATGGAGTAAGACGTCTTTTTGATTTTCATTTAATTGGGAAACTTTTATATAGTTTTATGATTTTTTTCCGAAACCAAGATTTGACCGCTTTGTAGCGCAAGTCATTCCTCATTTAGATTGCAGACAATTTGTCAAGAAAAAAAAAGAACCTGAGCTAAAATCCAACAACTCACGCCACGCATAAAAAGCTGTCATAAATTAAACCTTAAAGGCAGCAGACATTTACACGGCTATTTGTGTAAACTGCCATCATGTCATAACCACCATCAGGCGCCTGTCCCGTGCTACGACTAATCGCCACCACAAAAACCCAAAACAAAACCGAATAACCCTCTCGTCCACCCAAAAAAATATTGAAAACCTTTTAAGATACAAAGTGCATCATTTCGAAATGTTAATGACGCTCAATCGAGATAAGCCCAAAACTCCGGCCGGGCGATGCCAATAAGTCGAAACCATTTGTTGACTTCTGGGTTGACAGACCAAAGGCACCATACAATCACCCGAGAAGAACGATACTCTATTCGAATGCAAGAATCTGCCAAATTGGACTGTGCAATGGTTCACGTTTGTGTGTCATTCTGAATGGCAATATGGCAGGGCCATTTGACACTGGTGACAAGTCTGCGACTAAAGGTGGGCAGCATGATGTTGACACATATTAAAATATCGACACAAAGGCGCAACGACACACATTGGGTTCGCGGTCGGTTCGGTGTCGGACGAGAAATTCGATTGGATTTCATATTTGAAAAATGAAAACACATAAATTCTTTGATAAGGCCGAAGAATGAGGCAAAACGAAATTAATGAACCCCTTTCGATTGTCACTCTTTGTCGACGACGCACGACGACTACGAGTCTTCGATTGTTGCAGTCGCCGTTGCCCACACCAAAGCCATGTTTTTGGCTGTTCAGTGATGGCGCTTGGTTGGTCAGAATGTCGTCGTAGTCATGTCGATGCGAGATGATGATGATGCTGATGATGGACCCAACATGGGCTTTTAGTGTTAATAGATTAATTTCCCATCTGGAAGGGAATTAAATTGTAGGACGTGATCTTCGTTGGCATCCGTGACAGAGTTTGGGTATCAATTTTATTGACATTCTTTTCGGTCTTTGAAATGATGAAGAAGTATGATTGGAGCTGGAGACATCAAGGTAGAAACGATGACCAGATGATAGCTAGACATGCCCAGCCAACGCCTGCGTGGTTGATTATTGGTAATTTGTGTACCTAAACGATGGTTTAGAAAAATGAAAATGATTAGTTCACGAGGCTTCGAGAGATGTTTCGCTGTGACGAAATTGAATCCTTGTCCTAACATTAGAATTTGGAAACAATCCATAAAGCAGTCTTACATGATAAATTTCATCTCAGAGTTGAAGGGGTTGACGCTGGACACATTTTCAAAACTGCCCTTTGCACACTTTGAAATAGAAAAGTTCGCGGCAGTGTTTGGCGTTGCTAGCCAAACCACTTCAACGCCCAACAAGCAGAAGATGCTTCTTACAGATGTGACACTAGAACCGTCTTCCTCAATGGCATTACCCAGGAGCCGGATTGTGCTCACAGTTCCAAACAACACCTTGTAAAAGACTAAAACGTCTCGTTGATTAGTTCAGATGACGACCAGGGAGAAGATGGAACGAGGAAGAACAATTTTGCGTCAGTATTAAACCGACAGCAACTTATATCTGCTGAACTGAAAGGAACAACGCAATTAAAGCACAGGAGACCAACAAAGCAGTAAAACTTTATGGCCTCCCTGTAGAGCTTGAAGCGGCGGACGAAAACGGCATCATAAGAACTTCTGCATCCACTCATAAAGAAAGCTTGGGTCTCCGAAGGATTTCCGAAGATGTGGAAAAAGGGAATGATATGATCAAGCTTCCTAAAAAAAAGGAGATCTAAGAAAGGGAAAAAATTGGACGGGAAATTGCATCCTGCCCGCCAAGCCACCGCCGCGCCGGCCGTTTCATTAGAACATCTAGAAGCCATACGCGGTGCCGAACAAGCAGATTTCCGCGCTGTATGCTCATACATTGACCATATCAACATTTCAAGGATCATAATTGAGGAGTGCGTCGAATACCGATCATCAATTCAACTCCTTTTCATTGACTTTGAAATGGCCGTTGACTTGGAAATGGCTGTCGATAGCGTCAAGCGTCCAAATGTCACGTTTTGCCCGAAGAGAGGCGCTGTCAGAAGAGTTTGAAGTTCAAAGAGATGTCAGAGAGGGAAGTGGTGTCGTGCAAGCTGTGCTGTCCGACTGTTCCACCAAAGATGTCCTCTTTTCCCAGCCTTGCTTTTAAATCGCCGAGGACAATTTTAATGTCATAACTAGGAAATTGCTCGTACGTTTTGTAAAGGAGCTCGTAGAACTCGTCTTTGGTGTCGTCCTTTTTCTCTTCTGTGGGGGCATGCGCACATATTAGGCTAATGTTGTCGAATTTAGCCTTGATTCGGATTGTCGTGATGCATGCGTGAGCGGTCTAGCCATGGGAACATGGATCTCCACAAAATGACAAACAGAGTAGAGGTATGCAAGAATCGGGGGGTTGAAGAACTCCGGGGAAAACCGGACATCTTCTCTCATTTATGCTTCGTAGAGGAAGTATAGAGCGTTCAATATTCCTAACAACTGTTGTAATCTTGTAATCCAAAGGATACTTATTGTTTTGCTGAAAATTTAATAAACCAAACAGCAGCAATGCCCTCAATTGCATTGTCGAATTAAATTTCTATGAGGTTAACCAATTCCTGCCACCCTTAAAAAACCATTTCAAAAGCAATTCACAAGGTTCAAATGGCACCCTGTCTGAATATTTTATCACTCTCGAACACATATGACCGAAAATTCAACTCATATCTAACCTCTAAAAATGTTCACGATTCATTCAAAAACGGGAATGAGTTTTCACCGTATCAGTGCCACAACCATTTGGGCAACAAAATAATTGAAATTGTTTTCACCAGCAGAAACGCTCAGAATAACAAAAAAGGGATAACATCGCTTTGAGAATATCCCTTCAACAGAACAATATTTCGGCATTCACATTTCACAACCCCAATTGTAACAATGTAACCCCCACCATCCACACCTATTACCAAAGAGATCATAAAAATCAGTATAACTGCGCGTTTTGCCGCGCGAAAAACAATTGAATCCCCGGAAAATGTTTCGCAAATGGGGTCGCAATTGAATAGCAACCGGAAGTGATTCTACCAACGAACAAAACGATGGGTTTGTATTCATTTGAGCATTTGGGTTGGACCGGAGTTGTTCTGAATAAGTTATCATTTAAGTGTTTGTAATTTGATTATTGTGCAGCACCATTACCCCCATTTTGTTTACCCCAGTGACGGGCAAGGTGACTCGTTCGGTTGAATGAAAATTTATTGCACTTGACCTTAGGTCGAACTCGGTTATGGGAATACCTTCCCTTCCTTCGAATTATTGGCGATAAAATTTAATTGGAGAGAGGGTGACTCAACTATTGTTATTATTTGTTTCTAACTTATGAGCAAATAACAATAAATGTTTGTTGTAAAACGCAAATCGGAAAAATATAATTATGGGTTGAAGTTTTGCAGAATTGAATTGGCCATGGCGATGGCGGTGAGCGGGTGAGGTGGTATTACATCGATCGTGCAGCATGAGACTCTAAACAAGAAAAATAGAATTAGCGTTTTTCATAATAAAGGGAGCAAAATGTTTTGCTTGAGGTGGAAAAACAAGAAATAATCGATGGTATTTTTAAAGCTTATCTTATAATTGAGCTATGTGGAATATGAAGGATTTAAAAGCAAGACCTCTTTAATTAGGGGATTTGCATGTTATGTGAAATTTATGACATGAGATATCAGATATGACTCATGGAGTTTATGTGTCGCACAGCAATTTCGTAGTAAATCAAACTTAACATTGTGTAGATTCAGTTTTACGACGGGATGGGAGAGAAGACTTCACGGGGGAAAAATAATATTTATAGATACTCAGTATCTTCAAGCTTCCAGTCTTAACCTCAAGTTGCTCTAAGAAGACACAAAAACAAAATCAACAAAAAATTTAATTTACATTGTCAAGGAAACTACCTAGTTGCATTTTAAACAGTTCACGGTTCCCATACAGTGCCACCGCTTACATCGAACGCGCGTTCGAGGTTCGGGTGCTGGTGCACAACTTCAAGAGGAATAACTTCGAGATGTTCGGTTTCACTGATGCAAGTGCCACTCATGGACATTGGCACTGAGCTTATAAAATATAGCCGTTGCAATTCCACATCCGAAGAGGAAAGATGTGAGTCTGGGAACGGAAAGGTAGTCACTATCGTTAGCGAAAAAATGTATTGGATTAATAAAAATGAGGAAAGCATCGGGGCTAAAACAGAGCCCTGGGGTACAGCAGCGTGTATGTTGTGGATTTCGGACTTGAACCCGTCTATATAATATAACTTGTCTAGAATAGAGCAGTTCGAAAGAAAGTTTCTAATCCTATGAAAGCCCTGTGCCAAACTCCTATCAAATGAATCCTGTGTTTTTGATTTTATGGATGTTTTGATCATTGTATATAGAGACAGCTAGTATTATCAAGAATGGTGTTTTCGAATTTTGGGCTACATCAAAACCAAAAATAAATCCCAATACCAAACTTATGTAAGAAAATCAGCACTGTGCCAGGTCTCAAGATGGCAACACAATCGATTGCCAGGTCGCGGGTATTAGCTAAATAGAAATACAACGTCCTACACGACAACGAGGGGGAGTGGGACGGCCATGGTCCTTATGACAATGGTTCTCTCTTTCATTATAGTGAAGAAAACAAGTTTCTTTTGACAGGTAACCACACAGAAAGAAATCAAAGATCAAATCAAGATAAACAACCGGTAAATCACGCAAAATGAATCTAGTTATGGACCTTGGATTGGGAATTCAAAGGTAACGATTTCGTGTTTGTAATTTACGAAAAAGAGGAAAATGAAGACATTACGATTCAAAAGTTGTAATTCTACACCTTTGAATCGCAACAAAAAAAAGCATTTATGATTCAGAAGCGTAATTTACGATCAGCCAGTTGTAAATTTACATTTGGTTGGTAAAGAATTATGACTCAAGTTCGTGATTCTACACTTTTGAATCGCAATCAAAAAAAGCATAAATGATTCAGAAGCCAAATTTACGAAATATTTTTGTAAACTACGATTGTCTAAGATCAATTCGTTCATTTAGCTTCAAGAGTTTTGTTTTTAGAATACTGAGATCATAAATCTCGATCTTTAATTTTGTAGATCAGAATTATTTAGTCGTACAATTTATATCATGCTCCAAATGTTAATAATTACGAATAAAAAATTTGTAAATTGCACTTACAATGGAAGTCTAAGATCATGACATTGTTTCGTAACTCTCAAATTATACAGTTTTGTAAATTTAGACGGAATAAAGATTGAATTACAATTTTGACTCTCATTTCACGAAAAAAGGGGGATGATTTACAAAAAAAAAAAATCATAATTTACGACATGGAATATGGAAATTCGTGATTACTGATTTTTCATTTCTTTCCGTGCAAGCATGTGAATGGGCAGAGTGAACGTCATAGAGGAGGTATTACCTAGAGTCGCAACTCGTTCTCATTTTTTTAAAATCACCGTCCAAAAAATTTTGCAATTTACTCTCTTTTCTTGTGTCTGTGAATCTGTGTAACGCCATATCAATGCTAATTTATTGGTTCACCCCATTTGAAATGCGGTGCGTCAAAATCGGTGATATCAAAAAAGTGCTACGATTCGCAATTCTCCGGTTGTCCATTGCTTGCTACAAAGCTGGTGTTAAATAGCTACAACGGTGGAAGTATAAAGCCGGTTGGATATTGTAGAATGAACGTCAGGTATGAGAATCAATTCCGATTGCTCGATATATATGTAGTTTCATATGGTGGTCCACCACTTTTAGGGAGAGATTGGATGCATGAATTTAGTATAGGGTTTATTAGAATAAATTTTTTAGAAAATGTAGATTCCGATTTAAAAAATGTTTTAAATAAACATCATTCTTTGTTTGATGGAAACCTAGGCACTTTTAATAAAATGGTGGTGTCACTACAATTAAAAGAAAACGCGGTTCCAAAATTTGTTAAGCCACGTCAAGTGCCCCTACCAATTAAAAGCAAAGTAGAAGACCAGCTTTCCAAGCTTAAAAGCCTAGGTGTTTTAGAGCATGTAGATTACTCGGAATGGGGAACGCCAATAGTTCCAATTCTAAAAAAGAATGGTGAAGTAAGGATCTGCGGTGACTATAAGGTCACCCTGAACCCTCAACTAAAAATAGTGCAGCATCCATTTCCTAAGGTTGAGGAATTATTTGCACAATTACATGGCGGTGAAAGGTTCACCAAGCTGGACCTGTCGATGGCTTACCAGCAGATTTTGTTGGATGAAAAATCCAAGGATTTAACAACCATTTCCAACCATTTAGGTCTGCTGAGGTATACGCGACTGGTCTATGGCATTGCATCTGCACCCGCGATTTTTCAATCGACAATGGAAAAACTTTTACTTGGTATAGATGGTGTAGTTATCTTTATGGACGATCTTTTAGTCACAGGTTGCAATAAGGAGGAACATCTTAAAAGATTAAACTCTGTTTTGAGTGTTTTAGAAAGTTCCGGATTGAAGGTGGCTAAAGATAAATGTGAGTTTTTCTCAAAGTCAGTAACTTATTTAGGTCATGTAATTGACAATAAAGGCTTACACCCATGTCCAGAGAAGATTGATGCCATAATTAGAATTGAAAAACCTTCAAATGTGGTTGAACTGCAATCATTCTTAGGAGTTTTTAATTACTACAGGAAGTTTTGTCCTAATGTAGCAACAGTTTGTGCACCTCTTTACAAACTTTTAAAAAAAGACAGCAAGTTTGTGTGGGGATCGAAAGAGGACGAGGCTTTTGAGGAGGTTAAAAGTTTGTTGACATCAAATAAAATGCTCGCACACTATGATCCATCCGTCCCAATAAAAATCACAGTGGATGCAAGTCCGGTTGGTCTCGGAGGAGTTCTTGCTCATGTATATGAGAATGGTGTCGAGCGTCCAATTTGTTATATTTCTAGAAAACTTTCTAGCTCTGAACAAAACTATTCGCAAATTGAACGCGAAGCACTTGCTATTGTGTTTTCGGTTAAAAAATTTCACCATTATATTTTTGGCAAAAAATATTTGGTCCCAAAAAAGGAATACCAACCATGACTGCCAATAGGCTTCAGCGATATGCTTTATTTTTGTCAGCCTATGAATTTCAAATACAGTATATTAATACCAAACTAAATATAGCGGATTACCTTTCACGTAATCCAGTTGGCAATTCGGAAGACAAGATATTTGAATCTGAAAATATAAACGTGAATTATATTAAAGAATCAGGTGCTTTGCCTGTAACCTTTGATGTTGTCAAAAAAGAGACGGAGCAAGACACTGTTTTGAAAAAAGTCTCCCAGTACACATTAAGTAGATGGCCATCAAGAGTTACAGACAAACAACTTAGACCATATTTTTTAAGAAAGTCCGAATTGTCGCTGGAAAACGATTGCCTGTTTTGGGGTTATCGTATAATCATACCCTCTACGTTAAGGTCAGATGTTTTAGGCGAAATTCACAAATCGCATATTGGAATTGTGAAAATGAAATTAATGGCTCGCTCTTATGTTTGGTGGCCAAGCTTAAATGCCGATATTGAAAACGTTTCCAATGCATGTGAACAATGTCTGCCATATAAAGCTACTCAGCCGAAAACTAATTTAATTAATTGGGACTGGCCAAAACAGCCTTGGTCAAGAATTCACTTAGACTTTATGGGTCCTTTATTTAATCAACAGTTTTTAGTTATTGTAGACGCGCATACAAAATGGTTAGAGTGTATAGCCATGGGGAACAGTATCTCTAGTAGTCGGACGATAGACGCTCTTCGCAGCTTGTTTGCTCGGTTTGGGTTACCATCGCAGGTTGTTACTGATAATGGAACTTCTTTTGTTTCAAAAGAGTTCGAGTGTTTTTTACAGAGTAACGGTATTAAACATCTAACATCACCGGTTGGTCACCCTGCAAGCAATGGACAGGCGGAGAATGCCGTGAAGACGATTAAACTCGCACTCAAACGGGCATTGCACGATACAAGCAACGCAAATTTAAATAAAGCAATGTCGAACTTTCTACTGGATTACCGAAACACTATTCACTGCACTACGGGTTATTCGCCCGCTCAGTTGATGCTCAATAGAAATCTAAGAGTAAGATTAGATTTACTTAATCCGATGCGTGCACATAATGATTTGCCTGATATAAAACTAGCAAAAAACAATGTTGAAAAAAGTCAAGCAAAGCAACGAAAATATCACCGCGGTAAGGCAAAATATGTGTACGTCGACGATTACGTACTTGCAAAAAATTACAGCGTGGCGGGTAAAGTAAGTTGGTTAAAAGCAAAAGTTATAAAAGTAATTGGTAAAAAGTATTACTTAGTTAAATGTTGTAAAACCAATATTATTTGGAAAAGGCATATTAACCAGTTGCATGCTTACATAGAAAACGAAAAAAATGAAAATAAATATGTATCAAAGCACTTGGTAGATTCAAGTGAAAGAATAGTTCTTCCAACTGCTGAAAATGAGAAAGAAAATGTAAAAATCACTGAAAGTTCACCTTCTGCGAAAGAAGTTGAAAATTCTAGTTCTCCTTATAGAGACAAATTAAGACAGAGAAACTGTAAAATCAATTACAAGTATTAATGAATTATATAATGTATACAATTCAAGAGAAAAAAATGAATTGTTAAATAAATTGTTATTTTATCATTAAAATTGCAATATTATTTTTATTAAAATGTATTCTTAATCTTTGACAAAGCGAGCTAAGGGGGATATTGAAGTATAACTATGAAGTAAATGCTCGTAAATTAGTATTATATAAATCTACCTTGTATGACTCTCACACAGTTCAGTTCGATTCGTCAACGATAACAGTTAATATTAAGTGTTCTTTAAAATAAAGTTGTATATTTGAAACATACAAGAAAGAACGAGTTTTAATTAGCGACAGTGTTAGCGAACACCACAGAAACTATACTGGGTTTTTCTCCTCGGCACCAAGGTTCCCCAGACCTGGAATAAAAATTTACAACACGTCTTCTGTTTTATTTCAAAAATAATTTGGAAATTTCGGTTCTTTATACTTTCTTCGGCGTTCTTGTTAAAAGGCTTGCGATTTCTTTTATTTTATTTCAGCAAAAAAAAAAATGCTGGCACCCTTATTTATTACATTGTGGCAACACCAACAAAATTGATATAATATAGTAATATTGGTAAAAGATTCAGTCTGAAAAAGTCCAATTCATAATTGGAACTTCCCCCCGCCAGCGGTAAGGGGTTTAAATATTAAAGCTATAGTCCGATTTTGTTTGCCACCAGGGGCTTTAGTACCTACTGATTCACAGTTAATGCTGCGGCCGTATGTATTAATTGCCACCAGCGCCCTTGGTGCCTTCTGAGCCAAGCTTAGTGCTAAGGCCTTTCGAATTTATTGCCACCATGGGCTTCGTACCTGCCGATTCGTGCCACTAGGGGCATTATACTTGCCGATCCGTTCCACCAGGGACATGATTTCCGGATCTACGAGCTATTTTGTAAAGTGCATGGTTTGAAATTGGTGCCGTAGAGAACTGTAAGTACTTCGATGCAGATGTTTTGGATTTTATAGGGACCTGGAGCTTTCCAGGCTTTAAGAGACGCGACGGCAAATGATATCATTGTATGTAAATGTTTTATATTCGACTGCATGATGTCATGGTGTTCCTTTGAATACTCTTAAATAATTTATATTTAGTTAAAAAATTCGATTGACAGTAAGGGGTTTTCAACAACAACAACAATTACAAGGATGCACACTCATACTAATGGCGAGTAACTAATAGCCCAACGACTGAGATAGCTGATGCCAAATGATCCAGTTTGCATGACCTTTGAAACCAAATCAGAAAGATTTCTTCTTTGCAGTTTGCATTAGACAACTGCCAGGAGGGGAACACATTGAATCGAACCTAGAAAATAGTGTGAAAGACCTGAATCCTCAAATAACAAACATTAACTGCAATCTATCGACAATCGCAATCCATAACTACAGACAGACCCTTTTACTCATCATTTCATGCATTTTTTTTTATTAACTTTACAAAAAAAACCTAGCTGACCCGGCAGATTTTGTACTGCCTCCAATAAAAGACCTTGACTTTTGTAACCCGCTAACCAATAACTTACCGTTATACCATTATTCCACTTCCCCCTACCCCGCAACGCAGCTATCAGCAATTTCTACCCGCTACCCTATTACCGGCTATCCACTCTACCGCTACCGCTACAGGCTACATTGTTCCCCGCTATCCTGTTTCCGATCTACCTCGCTCCCCGTTCAAACACTACCCGTTACCCTGGCCATATCTCATAAACATCTTCATCGTTTTGTAAAAAATACTTAAAACTCACATACACCACTACCCGAACATTCATTTTAAATTTGATACATAGGGGTTGGTGGCAGGAGGGTAAACATTTAGGACCAAGTGAATTTTTAAATTCCGTACCATACAAAAAAATAACAACAACATAAATTGTCAAAAAAAAACAAATTTGGGTGAACCAACCTTAACACATAGGAGTATAAAAATTATTTATAAACCTATTCATACCTACTGAATATACATATGAAATTTCAACAAAATCGGTTAAGCCATTTCGGAGGAGTGTACACACTAAAACTGTACCATAAAAATTTTATGTATTAGATGGTTAGGTGTTTTATTTTAAACACGGATTTAAAGCCAATCAGAACTTCAGTTTTTAGATTATTAATCTTTCTAGCTACCAGCTTGAATCAAGTCCAATTTAAGAAAACCCAAAACAAAGGAATACAGAACAACAGAACCCAACACAATACGTGCTTTATGGCTTCTTTCCGACTAATTGGATTCTACCGATTTTATTGTTCCCGCAGCCCATCCGTTCCCGCCTCAAACATCCGCACCGCATCACACTCAGGTTCAATTGGTACTTCTTATGAATGCGAGATGAGCTCGTTTACTTATTTAAAAGTTGTTTCCAATATATGTTTTCTGTGTCTCCCCTCTGACCATGTCCAAAGTTCCTTATCACTACTCTCTGTGTGTCGTTGGGGTTTCGGTTACAATAATACAAAACAACCCAACCAAGGGATACTAGAGGATGGGAGGCTGAGAAACAAACAAACGACCCAACGAGGAGTCTTCCATTTGTTGCCTTTATTTGCTCCACCATTCCAACACTCTCCATTCCACACTTGAAAGTCACATGAAACACTTCAACACAACTACGAGGATTCCTTTTTTATTTCATCTTCTTGGTTCCCGGCCCCGTACAGCAATGGAACTCGTTTCATGGAATTGTTTGTGGCTTCTTCTATACAGGATCATACGAGAGGAGACATTTTTCAGCATCTTTAAGGCTTGTATGAGCAAGTCTCATATCCGAGATGGCGGCAGAAATACCAACTATGATCACAATCATTCACCACCCCACCAGAACTATTTGAATTGTACCCCAGCTAGCACCAAAGACAAGACTAACAACGACGCGACGATGGCGATGAGCACACAGTCGAACATTGGAAGGCCAAGTCATTACTTCGGCTGCCAGGTTGGGGCACTTCTTCTCCAAGATATGTGCCCAGAATGCCAACCAGTTGCCTCCGAAGGAAAATGTTAATATTTTAACAACATGCGCTTCCCGCAAAACGTATCGTTTTGCTTTTATTTCAGGTGCTTAGGCTGGGTTCACATTACTTGCGCGGTCACCGCATGTGAGGACTATAAGTGAAGGGGGCGGCTGAGTGTGGTTGACACTTCGGTGGTAGACCCAAGGGATACGGGGGAGGGCTTGTCGGTTTTGGCCCATCGAAATATGGCAATTGCCATTTAATGCGATCCAATTTCGGATGCGATAAATTACCAGTGAATAATTTATTAATGTGATTCCTTTAGATATTGGCTCACGACTATAAAAAAAGAGACTGTGGGTGGGTTGTTAGAAAATCTTAAGACCCAAGAAAAGGAAAAGCTTTCAGATTTCTATTTCTATATTCGTATGTGGTTTTTGGGAGAGCTGTGATTTGCGAAATGGCTGAACATGGATTTTTGGCAATGTGTCCGAGAATGGTAATTAATGAATAGACGATGGCTTCACTTAGGAAATAAATTTGTTTTGTTAATTTGATTGTGGCGGACGAGATTGGGGTCGCATTTGGTATTCCGAGAAACTATCATTAGTGATTTAGCATAAGAGAGCTTTTAATATCACTTTGAATAGAGTGAAAGATATTTAGAAACAGAGTTTGGGCATATATATGAGTTTTGGAAGGGCGTAAGCAATGGAAGGAAACGTTCCTATATTGTTGGGTACTTTCGACCACACTTAGCAGCCTAGGCGAGTAGTTGACGATCGTTCCTGTGATACTTACGTATAAGTGAATTTTCTAACGATTATACTGGTTCAGCGTAGGCTTAATATCGGTCACCCTGAATTTTAAGAGAATTGCTTATGGGTTGTTCTAATTCTTCTAATATTCTTCGTGGAACTGTGTTTTGCGGCCATAATTCTGGATAGGCAGTTTGGGTTCAAGGCGGAAAATCACTGTCGCAGTTTTTTTTTTTTTTGAAAAAGACTTTCGGCACCGTTTTTGATCTTACTGGCCAGACCTGTATTGTAAGCCATTGTTGTTGTTGTTCTTCTTTTTATCCGGCTCCCAATCCATGAAGGATCTCAATCTGAGACACAGCAGTTTTGTAAGCGCTTTGACATCCGCACTCCGCATTCACCTGGTCCTTGTATCGGAGGTTCGGTCTTCCTTGTCATCCGCCGAACCTGGGGTTTGCGAAAAGAAGACTTTCCTTGCTGGTGCGTTGTCGTCCATTCGCTCGATGTGGCCGAGCCAATGTAGTCG
>CAKKXW010000213.1:0-39980 GCA_920937365.1 Sphaerophoria rueppellii | reverse complement strand
CTACGTTACGGCGGTGGTCCAAAGGAGTGAATGCGTCAGTGATCTCACTATCACCAATCATTCTTACAGCTCTTTTTTGTATTCCATCCAAGAGGCTTAAGTAAGTAGCTGGAGCACCAGCCCAAAGGTGGGAATTGTACTCAAGCTTTGGACGGATATAGGTTTTATAAATGATAGCCAGATCAGACGGGGAGAAAAATTTCTTGCACCGTCTTAAGAAACCCAAACATCTTGCGGCATTTTTGGCGACATCGCGTATGTGCTCGGACCACAAGAGGTGGTCAGTGATGCACATACCGAGAATCTCGAGATGTTCGGTCTCATTGATGCAAGTGCCACTCATGGACAGTGGCAGGGGGGTATATCTCGCTTCAACGATACAAGACAGCATTGAGTTTTCGAAGCATTAAACTCTACACGGTTTTTAATTCCCCATTGTACAATGCTGTTTAAGTCAGAGTTTAATGAGCTTATCATATTTTGCCGTTGCAGTTCCACATCCGAAGAGGAGGGATGTGAGTCTGGAAACGAATATGAAAGCTAAGGTACTATCGTCAGCGAAACAATTAATTGGATTAGAAGTAACAGACAGGAGATCATAATAAAAATGAGAAAGAGGGTCGGAGACAAAACGGAGCCCTGGGGCACACCAGCATTTATATTGTAGGTTTCGGACTTGAATCCGTCCAAAACAACTTGTATTGAACGGTTCGAAAGAAAGTTTCTAATCCAACGAAGAAGGGATTCATCGATACCGAAGGCACGCATTTTCGATAAAAGAGCAAGATGCCAGACTTTATCAAATGCCTTTGAAATATCAAGTGCAACAATCTTACTTTCTCCAAAACGATGTAAAGATTTGTTCCACTGTTCGGTGAGATAAACCATCAAATCACCAGTGGACCTGTTGCTGCGAAAGCCGTACTGCCGGTCATTAAGAAGCTTTCGGTCTTCGAGATATTTCTTGAGCTGATAGTTTATCAGCGTTTCCATGACCTTAGAAAGAAGGGACGTAAGTGCAATCGGACGATAATTGGGGGGAGATTCGCCTTTTTTTGGGATTGGCTGGACAAATGCTGTTTTCCAACTGCTCGGAACGAGCCCAGAAGAATAGGATAAGAAGAAGATTTGTCCCATGGAATCATTGACGCGCTCAAGAACAGGCGGAGTCATGACAATCTCTGGCAGCGAAGAGTTGGCGGCGAACTGACTTGCAAAAAGGTTAGCTTTCGCGAGAGAGCTAACAACTGGAGTGTCATTGTCAACGAGCGTAGGGACCGAGGAAGAAGAAGAATTCTTAATATTTTTTACAAATGCCCAAAAATTCTTACTGCCTTTGGGACATTGCAGTATTTTTTGCCTTAATTTTTGGTCATGTAAAAATTTGGTCCGACGAATATGAGCATTGCAGGTCTTCCTGGCTTGTTTACCTGGCATATCCAACAGCTGGCAACGAGATAATAAATCAACTTGGTGTTGAAGCCTTTGTGAGAGCTGTTAGTGATATAAATCTCCAAAGAGCTATTCGCACTGCCGGAAAGAGAACACTACCAGAAGCATTGGCTTTCGCTCTGACTATGGAAGCCGCGGAACAAGCTTCCCAAAATGTGCATCGCGTAAAAGAGTTAGAGGTCCAAGAATGCTCTTGTCAGAAAGCTACTATAGAAAGGAGTCAGCGAGACAGACCAGCACGATGCTGGAACTGCAATAAGACTGGGCATCTACAGCGACAGTGCAGATTACCGCGAAGAGGAACCACATGTCAACACTGTGGAAACAGAAGTAATTCAAGTGTTCAAAGTAACACCAACAACGTTGCTTCCGAAGCTGTCTCCATTCAGGTTTCCCAAACCAAACGCGACAACAAGAGCCTGACCGTGGAAGCAAGTATAAACGGCAACAAATGTGTGGCTACCATCGACACCGGTGCCACGGCTTCCATTGTACGGCAGGACCTCGTTAAGAAGACATGGCTCCACAACACCAATAGCTATCGTCTAAAGACTGCAACTGGAGAGGCCGCAAAAGTGTATGGTGAGGTACGTCTTAAGATCCGGCTGGCAGAGTTGGAATTCTCTCACCTGTTCCTGGTAGCAGATATATGCGACGAGTGTATTGTTGGTGTCGATTTCATGAAAGAACACGGAGTGATATTGGACATCGGGAACCAGGTCCTGAAATATCGAAACATCGAGATTCCGATGATCTATGGGATCCACTCGTATGAGACTTCGTCTGTGAAAACCGTCATCAAAGAAGATCTCACTTTGCCTGCTTCTTCAGAAGTATTCGTGTGGACGAAATTGAGGGGTAAGCCTGGCAGCCATCGATACCTCATGGTCGAACCAGCATCTGTAAAGTCCTCCCAAAACGTCACCATTGGGAAGACTCTTGTTAGACCTGTAAAGAACATGGTTCCCGTACGAATACTGAACATCAAGCCGTACGAAGTTAAGCTTAGAAAAGGTGAGATTGTCGGACAATGCGAATCAGTATCAGCGATAACAAGGATCAACGAAGAAAGAGTCAAGGCAAACCTTGAAGTACGAAGAGCTGAGTTCCATAAAGACCAACATTCTCAAGTCATCTAATCTTGGTCACCAACAACGAAGAACTGCAGAAGGTCTCCTCGAAGAATTTGCAGACATCTTTTCGTCCTCGCAAGGGAAATATGGCAGAACACAACTGGTTCAACATCGGATCAACACCGGGGATGCAAAGCCGATTCGTCAACCTGCAAGACGCCTTCCACTAGCCAAACAAGGTGAGGTTGAAGAACTGATAACCACCATGAAGGAAGAGGGTCTGATCGAAAACTCTAAAAGCCCTTGGGCGTCTCCAGTGGTCCTGGTAAAGAAGAAAGACGGATCAACCCGCTTTTGCGTGGACTATCGAAGATTGAACGATGTGACCAAGAAGGATAGCTACCCTCTGCCTAGGATCAGTGATACTCTGGACGCAATGGAAGGAGCAAAGTGGTTCTCAACTTTGGACCTGAAGAGTGGATACTGGCAAGTAGAAATCCATCCTGAAGACAAAGAGAAGACAGCGTTCTCAACAGGAAACGGGTTGTGGCAGTTCAAAGTGATGCCTTTTGGACTATGCAATGCTCCAGCGACTTTTGAGCGCCTTATGGAATGCGTCCTGCAAGGACTGACATGGAAATCTTGCCTGGTCTATTTGGATGACGTCATTGTATACGGGAAAACCTTTGACGAACACTGTACGAATCTGAAAGCCGTGTTTCAAAGACTTCGAGAAGCCCACCTCAAGCTCAAACCAGAAAGGGTGGTTGCCTATTACAGCAAGGTACTCTCGAGGTCGGAAAGAAACTATTGTGTGACCAGAAGAGAACTTCTTGCACTGGTTTTGGCAACAAAGCATTTCCATAAGTATCTCTATGGACAGAAGTTCCTTCTTCGAACCGACCATGGAGCACTGAACTGGCTTTTGAATTTCAAGAATCCAGAGGGGCAAGTGGCGAGATGGATTGAGAGGCTGCAGACGTACGATTACGAAATCCAACATCGGAAGGGGAAGCTGCACTCAAATGCTGATGCACTGTCTCGGAGACCATGCAAACAAGACTGTAAGCATTGCAGACGCCAAGAAGAAAAAGAAGTGGTTACCGTCCAAGGAGCCAGAGCCAATCCCATATGTGGCTGGAGCAACGACGAGTTGAGGAAGGCTCAACAAGAGGACCCAGATATCGAACCCATCCTCGCATGGAAAGAACACCAGGAAAAACCAGAATGGGCTGATATCTCCGACAGAAGTCCGGCTCTGAAGGCCTATTGGGCACAGTGGGACTCGCTTCATGTTCAAGAGGGTGTCCTTCGGCGTAAGTGGGAATCAGCAGATGGAAAGTCTTATGTAATGCAGCTAGTCTTACCGAGATCGAAGGTTATGGACGTTCTGCGAGAGATGCATGATGGAATTTCGGGAGGCCATCTAGGAGTAAACAAGACGTTAGAAAAGGTTCGACAACGATTCTACTGGCTACATGCAAGGGAAGATGTCGAGAAGTGGTGCCGAAAATGCGATACCTGTGCTGCCACCAAAGGCCCGAACAAAAAGAATCACAGTCAAATGCAGCAGTATAATGTCGGAGCACCCTTCGAAAGGATTGCAGTAGACGTGGCGGGTCCATTTCCGGAAACAAATAATGAAAATCGTTATATTCTGGTCGTCATGGATTACTTCAGCAAGTGGCCTGAAGCATACGCCATTCCAAATCAAGAAGCCAAAACAGTCGCAGACCAAATTGTGTTCAACTGGGTTAGCAGATTCGGCGTTCCATTAGAACTGCACTCCGACCAGGGAAGAAACTTTGAATCAAACATATTCCAGGAAGTTTGTGGGCTTCTTCACATCAAGAAGACAAGAACAACACCACTCCACCCACAATCTGATGGCATGGTCGAACGATTCAACCGAACCCTGAAGGAACATCTTTGCAAAGTTGTGGACGACAACCAGCGAGATTGGGATCGGCACATTCCTCTGTTTTTGATGGCGTATCGAAGTGCAAGGCATAGCTCAACTGGCCATACACCGTCCGAGATTTTGATGGGAAAGAACATCAGACTGCCGAGCGAAATAAAATTTGGGTGTCCCACATCGGAGCCGCAAGCCGAGGACGACTACATGGATGAACTTAAAGAAAGACTCCTTCAGATCCACGACGATACCAGGTTGAAAATAAAGATGTTCAGTGACCGAATGAAGACACGCTACGATATACGAGCGACAACAACAGAGTTCCAAGCAGGAGATCGAGTGTGGCTTTACAATCCCCATCGACAAAAAGGGTTGTCACCGAAACTTCAACGGGACTGGGAAGGTCCATATACAGTCATTACAAAAATCAACGACGTCGTGTACCGGATACAAAAGGGAGTCAGAGGAAAACCTAAAGTTGTACATCGCGACCGGCTACATCGCTACAGTGGTGATGAGAATGATGGATTTGTTCGGGACGATCAATCCTAAGGAGGGGGCAATGTAATATGTATACACTTTATATTCCTACCTCTCGATATCTCTGTATGTCAATCTATTGTAATGTGTACACACTTTGTAACTCCGCCTCTTTATATCTCTATACTTAAATGTGTATACACTATTTATCTCTGTCGCTCTAATATTGTCTAATTACTGAATAGTTATGTAGCAAAAGTTTCATTTGTTACTTGAACTAATTGTGTATACACTCTTTAGAGTTTCCCTACACTCTAGTGGTTAAGAGGAGAACTTCGTTAAGCATCGAGAAGTTTCAGCGCCTACTATAACCTAGTAGTTTCTCGAACTTATTTGAGTTCTATAAATACCCGCTTGATGTCGAAGTAAAATTGATTGAATGTGAACTGCTATAAAGTAAAGACACTGTGTTTGAAAGTAATAATTGAAAGTGTTGAATAAATAAGTTTGTGAGTGATTTAAATAAAGTGAATTTGTGTTTTATTTGAAAAGTGAATAAGTTTTAATTGTCGGACCAAGCCGAATATTACAATATCATTGCTGGACGGTAATTCTTGGATACCGGAATTAAGTAAGCTATTTGAAAGCTGCAAAAAATCAGCTTTTTGGAAGTCAAATTGGTATGAGCAATCATGGTGATTACTAGTCTCAAGTAAATGACCGCTCAAGTCAAGAAAAATATCTAAGGGAGGGTGGTAATTGAGCTTATGTATTCCAACGGTTTGCAGGTATTCAATTTTAAATAGTGGTAAAGGGTTTTGGATGCACTTTAAACCTACATGATTGCACAATGTTTAAAAATTACCTTAAATCATATCTCAAAGTATGGCAGACGAGTTACTGACCGGACACCCTGTATAATGGCTTTCAATCAGAAAATTTTAATAAGAAGGCAAACATTCGAGGGAGTTGCACTTGACAGGTGAAAAGCTAATCAATAGTTAAGTCGTAGTTTATGCTTTGTTAAAGTTTTTTTTTGTCCTTCCATTGTCTTGCTATCTTTTTATTTCTTTTAACGTCTTTAGTATAAGTTGATTTTAAAATAACAAGACAGCAGGTTTAACATTTTTCAACAACCAGATAAAATGGACAAGGAATATTGTCCTGGCTTGGTTCAGGTCCTCTGTGTGCTCCACCTGAGTTACGGTCTTCCTCTTCTGTAGCGTCGTTCCGGATTGGATTCGAAGACTCTACGAGTTGGAGCATTATTTTGCATTCGCTCTACATGTCCCAACCATTTAAATCTTTGGACCTTAACTTATCTCGCTAGGTCAGTGTTGCTGTACAGCTCGTACTCTTCTTGATTGAATCTTCATCTCCATTCTCCTTTAATGCAGACAGGACCAAAAATGACTCGAAGAATTTTTCTCTCAAAGTAACCCAAAAGGTTATCATTACATGTTGTCATGGACCATGTCTCTGGACCATACATGAGGAGCGGGATGATGAGGGTTTTTGTAAAGTGTTACTTTAGTTGCTCGGGAGAGGACTTTACTACTCAATTGCCTTCTAAGTCCAAAGAAGCAGCGATTGGCAAGAGTGATTCTTCGTTTGATTTCAGCGTTGGTGTTGTTGTCTGAGTTGATAGCGGATCCCAGGTAGACAAAGTCCTTAACTACCTCGAAGTTAAATCTGTCTATGTTGACGTTTGCTCCAAGACGTCGATGTTGGTTGTCCTTTCTTGTCGACAGCATTAATTTGGTCTTGCCCTCGTTAACCGCTAGATCCATCTTCCTGGCCTCCGTCTCAAGGCTCACAAACGCTCCACTGACATCACGTTGTGTTCTTCCAATTATGTCAATGTCGTGTGCGTATCCTATTAGCTGGGCGGACTTTTGAAAGATTGTGCCTCTAGTGTTGACGTTGGAGCTTTGCACAATCTTTTCAAGAATGATGTTGAAGAAATCGCATGACAACGCATCGCCTTGTCTAAAACCTTTTTTGACATCAAAAGCGTCTGTTAGGTTTTTTCCAACCATGATGGAACAGCGTGAGTTTTCCAGTGCATCTTACACAGACGGATGAGTTTTTCTGGGATGCCAAAACTAGACATTGCTCTATATAGTTGGTCTCTATAGACGCTGTCATACGCGGCCTTGAAATCGATGAAAAAATGGTAGGTATCGATTTGAAGTTCCTGGGTCTTCTCCAAGATCTGCCGTAGGGTGAATATTTGATCGATGGTGGTCTTTCCGGGTCTGAAGCCACACTGATAAGGACCTATCAGGTTGTTGAAGAAGGGCTTCAAACGTTCACACAGCAGACAAGATCTTATAGGTGATGTTAAGGAGACTTACACCTCTGTAGATGGTGCAGTTCAGGGTATCTCCTTTTTTGAGGATCGGGCATACGAGACTGAGGTTCCATTCATCGGGCATACTTTTCTCCGACCAAATTTTGCAGATGATTTTGTGCATGTTTCTAACCAAATCATCTCCGGCTGCTTTGTACAGTTCGGCGGCTAGCCCACCTGCTCCAGCGGATTTGTTCGACTTAAGTGAAGATATCGCTATCTTCACTTGGTCCATGTTGGTTGGGTGGAATTGTTGGCCTTCTGCACCTTAATTAAATGGTTCTGTATTGCTGAGGGAGTTTTGCTCGTCAACGCCATTATACAGCTTGGAAAAGTGGTACAGTATTCCCCGCTTAATTGCACTGACCATTTTGTCAGATTTTTCGGTCAATTATCCGGGTGGTTCAATCAACGAAATCCCGCTTAATTAACATATCTGTTCAACCGTATAATTGCACGAGTTGGTGAACTAAAAAATGAAATATTGATCCCAGAAGTTCACTCTATAAACATTTCAGTTGGTGGCACGCTTATATACGCTTAAGGTTAACAGTGCACAAAAAACGACCAATTTTTTGTTTTAGAAATTTGGCATCACTAGTTGAAGGTGTGAAAACGCCAGGAGAAAGAAGAAGAACGTCAGCGGGATTTTTTATCCACAGAAAAATCTGCTCAAAGAACCAAAGAACCTTGCTATTTGAAAAAGTGGGATAGAATGTTAAGTTTATTTCAAGGAGTCTTAATTAAAGAGTGCTGCCAACATTTGAGTCCTTACTTTATTTCAAAAGAGAATACGAAGAAGAATCATGAAACATGGGTCAACGTATAATAGCAGTCAAACAATAGCTAGCTTTCATTTGTTATACATATGTACAGTTCGCTGTACTGACAGTGCTGACAATTTTAGTGCTTCCCCTTCCACTAAAGGAAGCCCTAAACGACGAACATGTTTCCCGATCATGTTCGTGTGCGCTATAAATTCGTCGTGTAGGGTAGGGGATGGTTTGCGAACTGTTCGGTGTTGAAATTTTTTTTCGATTTTCTCGTGTCAGTCCGTTTCGTAGTTTGCCCTGTAGGGAGATGATCGCGAAGAAATCTCATTTTTTCTATGAGATAACCATAAGCAAAATGACTTGCTTCTCTTTTCGACACATCGTCAAACTTTCAAGAATCAACACGAAACGATGTTCAACTGAGCATGTTCGGAAAACATGTTTGTCGTTTAGGGTTAAGAGAATCTATTTTTAAGTTTGTTTCATTACAGCTTTGTTCAGCGAGAAAAAGACAGCACAGCACAGAACAGCACAGCTTCATGAGAAATGTCAGAACAGTTTGGAACAGTTAAGAACACAAAATGTGTTCTACCCAAAAAGATGGAACAGAAAATCTTGTCTAAACTGTTCCAAACTGTTCTAGACAGATTCAATGAACACCAAAACAGAACTGTTTGGAACAGTAATTGTGTCAATGAACACCAAAAAGCTGTACTTTTCTGTTCTTAACTGTTACAAACTGTGCAAAACAGTGCGCTGAACATTCCTTATAATTTTTTGGTCCTTCCAATTATCCGAAAAATGTCCATGTATTTAGATTTTCTGCTGCATATTTTTAAGATCAATTAAGCGAGTAATTCAACTAAGCGGGGTTCAATTAACCGTCTAAAAAGCTTTCCTACTAATACAGGAGATTTTCGAAGCTAATTTATTCGATCAATTAAGATGTTCAATTAAGCGAGGTGCAACTAAGCGGGGATTACTGTATTTCCATATCCTCGGCACTGACTGTGGTTCTACTACGATGTTCCCATGATGGTCTCTACAGGCTTCAGTTCGGGGTGTATAAGCCCTGGAGGTTTGTTTCACCTTTTTGTAGAACTTTTGAACCTTGTTCCTGTTGCGACATCCCTCTATCTCCTCGATCGCGCGCACATTTTAGAAAATAGCACGGGTGATCGAAACATTCGCGGCATCGATGGCCTAGTGCGTAACGTCCGCCTTCGAGTCGCGTCTTCGGATTGGAAAATTAAGGAATCAGAAAAAGGGGTGCCTTTCACGATCTTTGAGCGTCCAGTACAGAAATTGTGCCTGCTGCCTGTAGGAAGTGAAGCAGAGCCTTCACTGGGGGAGTGTCGAGTGTGCTGAAGACAGCAACGTCTCAGGAATGTAAGGGATGTCACTGTTCCCAAAGACTCTATACATTTTACTTGTTGTTAAAGAATTTGTTTTTTATTGTTGAAAACGTTTTTTCTGTCAATTGTATTTAATTTTTAATTATTCATTTGTGTGCTTTTTTGTGATAAAATCAATATTGAAAAATCTGTTGCAAAAGAATAAATCGGAGGGAAAATTAAAAATGGAAAATATTTGTATTCAATTTGAGAATAAGGACTAAGGTAATTATGCAAATATTGGTATACGCTATCGAACACAATCGTTTGTGTGTTGTTTGTTTATTTATGAAACAATTGATCTGTTTTTGTGTCTTCTTACTTTTGTGAATTGATTTAATGAATTGATTTGTGTTGTTTTGTTGTGTATTCTGTTTGTCTCTTTAGATTTCAAAATCCTATAGATTTCCCGATTTTGCTAGTGTATTCCAGGCAGAATTGTTAGCGATAAGGAAAGCTTGTATTGCCCTTAAAGATATCCAGACAGAACCAAAATGAAGCTATACTAACATACAGTCGGGCAGCTATTAAAGCCATTGATTCAGTTTCATCATCCTCTAAACTGGTCCAACAATGCGGAGGCCCTCAACGAACTTGATATGAGGGTCACTCTAATCTGGATACCGGGTCATAGGGGCTATGAGGGAAGTGCGAAGGCAGATGAGCTAACTAGACAAGGATCAGCCCTTCACAACTCATTGGCAGTGAGAGTATATGCTCCTCTTGGAGTTGTGAAGGGCTATATCCTTACCAAATACTCATCAGAAGCAAATCATAGGTGGAATAGTTTAATGAGTTGCGTTATATCTAGGAAAATTTGGCCCGGCAACAACAAACTAAAATCAATCAATTTAATTTCCAAACCAAGGCATGACATAGCCAGGATTGTCGCTACCTGCACAGAGCATTGGCCTGTAGGCGAGCATGCGGCAAAATTGGGTATACAACAAAACTCTTTCTGCCGTAGCTGTGAGAAGCAGGATGAAAAAGAAACGGTCCCACACTGTCAATGCCATTGCCCGGCCTTGGCTAGGAAAAGAGCACTCTACTTTGGTAAAGAATTATTCCACGGGGTTAGCCTTGACGTGGCGGAGCGGCTTACGGTAACTACTACTATGAAGCATAGAGCTATGCGATCGCAAAACTCGCTTTCGCAGAAGGTTCTCCCATTTTCGACAGGTCGAATCGGAGTAGGCTGTTACTACTAGTTACCCCACAACGAAGGAGTGTTCCCACCAAGGCACTCCCACCGAGGGACGGCAGCGAATGAATTTCTTCTTTGGAATCAACAACGGTGGCGTCTCCAGTTCTAGTAAGGCCGAACTACTCGGTGAGCACCTTTACGAGCTACTTCGACTTATTTAAAGCCCAGGCCGTAAAAGGAGCGGTTTTTCCGGCTCTTGCACTTGGAGTCATATCAAGTGTCTGGTACTCCAGGTTAGTGGTTGTGCGTCGGGGTGACTTCCCGACCACGTAGAAAAGAATCGAGTTGAGCAGCAATAACAGGCCTCGGAAACGAAAACTGTACAACACACTCATCATCCCAGTCCTGCTGTACGGTGCAGAAGCTTGGACTTTGACAAAATCAGATGAAAGTGCCTTAGGCTGTTTCGAGAGGAAAGTTCTTCGGGTCATCTTTGGCCCCAATCAGAAGGCATACAAAGCGGGCCTTGCATAGAAGGACAAGAGCTGCTCGCGAGCTTTACGAACGGAAGAGGAGAGAGGAACGCCGTCTCCTCAGGAGAAAAAAGAGAGCGCATGAGTAGGGTCACATCGAGGATGTTGAGAGAGCCAACAGCAGGAATGAAGTTCGGAGGTTTTACCGAAAGGTTAAACAGCTGGCTCATGGTCATCGAGCAAGAACCGATGCCTGCAGAGATAAGCAAGGGAACATCATAGTAGAATCGCAGTCAATGCTGGGGATTTGGAAAGACCACTTCTGTAGACTGTATAACGGCGACGACGAACAAAACACCGCCGTCAGACGGAAAAACGAAGTATATGCTGTCTTCGAGGAAGGACACCCAACACCGATGGCTTGGGCAGATCGTCACAATAGACACATATAACTTCGAGGTAGTAGAGGATTTTTTCTACCTAGGCTCCGCTATAAACACGGGCAATAACACCAGTGCTGAGATCAGACGAAGAATAACTCAAAGTAATCGCTGTTTCTTTGGGCTAAGAAAGCAATTGAGTGGAAAATCCCTCTCTCGAGCAACAAAGGTAAAACTGTACAACACACTCATCATCCCAGTCCTACTGTATGGTGCGGAAGCATGGACCTTGACAAAATCGGATGAAAGTGTCTTAGGCTGTTTCGAGAGGAAAGTTCTTCGGCTCATGGCCCCATGTGCATTGAAGGGGAATGGCGAAGAAGATATAACAGCGAACTGTACGGGTTGTACAACGACATGGACCTAGCCAGAATGGTCAAGGTCCAGAGACTCAGATGGCTCGGTCATTTAGAGCGGACGGACATCAATGCTCCGGCACCGCGACTCAGGTGGCGCACTCAAGTGGAAGAGGACCTCAATCAACTTGTAGTGTAAAACTGCAGACGGCTAGCTAAGGACCGAGCTAGCTGGCGGAGACTGTTGATTGAGGCCCAAGTCCACAACGGACTGTAGCGCCACCTTAAGTAAGTAAGTAAGAGTTATTTCCCTGCACCCAAAAGATCGAAATGATTTTTACCATAGGTGGTGGTAGTTTAAGGGTCCGAAAATGCTGAACGCTACTTCTTATCGCAGGTAACTCTACAGGAATAAGCTAGTGTATAGATAGAGGCTTTAACAATTTGAATACAGCTCGCTCAAACTGATTTTTATTTCGTATAAATTGAATAATTGATATTTTAATTTCTCTCTAAGCAAAACTATAAACTATAAACTAAAACTTATTCAGATATAAGATATAGTCACTTGTATAACTTGTATATTTTTACTTCTTTTTTCAGGCCGATGATATGTTTCTAGATGATATCTTACACTATGATTCCAGTGCATTGCATGATTCGTTTAAATTTGATAGTAATTACTCTTCTGATTTATCAATTAAGCAAGAACCCAATTCATTAACCGATGCCGAAATGCATGCATTGGCCAAAGATCGACAGAAGAAAGATAATCACAACATGAGTTAACGATTTATTTTTCACTTATAATTCGGTAATTTATTTTGCTTATCTGTTTTTGAATTCACAGTCGAACGACGGCGCCGATTTAATATCAATGATCGTATCAAGGAACTCGGAACACTCTTGCCAAAAACAAACGACCCATACTATGAAGTTGTACGTGATATACGGCCCAATAAAGGCACAATACTTAAATCATCCGTTGATTATATAAAGTGTTTGAAGCACGAAGTAACTCGTTTGAAACAAAACGAATACCGCCAAAGACAGATGGAAGTTCAAAATCGGCGCTTAATAAATAGAATCAAGGTTTTTAACAAAAATTAACGCTAATAATTTAAAAGGATACTTAATGTGAATTCTTTTCGTTTTCATGCAGGAACTTGAATTGCAAGCAAAATCACATGGTTTGCCTCTATCGGAATTCAGTTTGACATCGGTTTCTGCACCAACACCAACTTCATATTTTAAATGCTCAAGTCCTAAGCCGCTTATAGCAGATCTAGTGGATAAGGTACATATATATTTGATATTTAAAAGAGCCCATACACGGCACACTTGTGTACATAAGTGTGTACTAATACTAACACCGGTATGGCATTCTGCCACTCTCATCACACCAACCTTTACAACGACAACAAAAATCAAAAAGTTTTCATTTTGTCCACACGGTGTCTCACACCGAATTCGGTGCGCACATCAGCCCACAGACGCACACATTCATCGACTCAAACATTAACTACATTTAAGCTCTATTCACATGAACACGAACAACTTATGCACGAATATTTATCAATTTCGACATTTCTTTCATATGAGACACCAAAACACAAAGCAAGAACGATTTTTTAGGTCAAATAGACATATTATATATTTACACATTTATATATATTATTCATATTCTCCAGCCAGCTCGGTCCCTAGCTAATTGTCTCCAGTTTCGCCCGCCAAGTTGGTTCAGGTCCTCTACCACCTGTGTGCTCAACCTGAGTCAGTGTCTTCCTCTTCTGCGACGTCCTTCCTGGTTGGATTCGAAAACTCTACGAGCCAGAGCATTATTTTCCATTCGCTCAACATGACCCAACCATCTAAGTCGTTGGACTTTAACTATTCTGGCTTGGTCAGTGTCGCTGTACAGCTCGTACAGTTCTTGGTTAAATCTTCGTCGCCATTTTCCACAGGACCAAAAATCACTCGAAGAATTTTTCTCTCAAAGCAGCCCAAAGCGTTTTCATCAGATGTTGTCATAGTCCATGTCTCTGCACCATACATGAGGACCGGGATGACGAGGGTTTTGTAGAGCGTCACTTTAATTGCTCGGGAGAGGACTTTACTACTCAATTGCCTTCTAGGTCCTAAGAAGCAGATTCTTAGTTTGATTTCAGCGCTGGTGTTGTTGTCTGAGTTGATAGCGGATCCCAGGTAGACAAAGTCCTTAACTACCTCGAAGTTAAATCTTTGCTCCAAGACGTCGATGTTGGTTGTCCTTTCTTGTAGACAGCATTAACTTGGTCTTGCCCTCGTTTACCACTAGACCCATCTTCCTGGTCTCCGTCTCAAGGCTCACAAACACTCCACTGACATCACGCTGTGTTCTTCCAATTATGTCAATGTCGTCTGCGTATCCTAGTATCTGGACGGACTTTTGAAAGACTGTGCCTCTGGTGACATTGGAGCTTTGCACAATCTTTTCACGAATGATGTTGAAGAAATCGCATGACAACGTACGCCTTATCTAAAACCTTTTTTGACATCAAAAGCGTCCGTTAGGTTTTTTCTAACCATGATGGAACACCGTGAGTTTTCCAGTGTCATCTTACACAGACGGACGAGTTTTTCTGGGATGCCAAAACTAGACATTGCTCTATATAGTTGGTCTCTATAGAAGCTGTCATATGCGGCCTTGAAATCTATGAAAAAATGGTAAATATCGATTTGAAGTTCCTGGGTCTTCTCCAAGATCTGCCGTAGGGTGAATATTTGATCGATGATGGACTTTCCGGGTCTGAAGGACCTACCAGGTTGTTGACGAAGGGCTTCAAGCGTTCACACAGCACGGCAGGCAAGATCTTATAGGCGATGTTAAGGAGCCTTATACCTCTGTAGTTGGTGCAGTTCAGGGTATCTCCTTTTTTGAGGATCGGGCATACGATGCTGAGGTTCCATTCATCGGGCATGCTTTCCTCCGACCAAATTTTGCAGATGAGCTGGTGCATGCTCTTAACCAAATCATCTCCAGCTGCCTTGTACAGTTCGGCGGCTAGCCCGTCTGCTCTAGCGGATTTGTTCGACTTAAGTTTAGATATCGCTATCTTCACTTGGTCCATGTCGGGTGGGTGGAATTGTTGGCCTTCTGCACCCAAATTGAATGGTTCTGTATTGCTGACGGAGTTTTGCTCGTCATCACCATTACAGCTTGATAAAGTTCTCTTTCCATATCCTCAGCACTGACTGCGGTTCTACTACGATGTTCCCATGATGGTCTCTACAGGCTTCAGTTCAGTTTGTAGAACTTTCGAAACTCGTTCTTGTTGTGACATCCCTCTATTTCGTCGATCGCGCGCTTCTCATGTTCCTTTTTTTCTTTCTGAGAAGTTTATGCTACTCTCTCCTTTTCTGCTCGTAGAGCTCACGAGCTCCTCGCGTCCTTCTTTGCAGCGCTGCTTATTACGCCTCTTATTTAGTTGCATGCGCTTTCCGGCACTCATCGTCAGATGAGTGTCGGCAGTTTCGTTGTGGTGGCCGTGTAAACTCTAGCACTTCAGAGGCAGCATCTCTGATGGCTGCTTGGTAGTGTTACCACTGGTGCTCTATTTTTTTGTGCTGGCAGAAAAGGACTTCTGAGGAGATTTTCGGAGACACGATCGGAAAAGGATCTAGCAATCTCTTGCGATTGTAGCCGTTTGACGTCTAATTTCCTCCTTGCATTTTCGCGTGTTGGCCTTGGTTGGGATATCAGCATTCGTATCTTGGCTACAAGATACGTCGATGTTGGCACCTCGTAATGTGCGGAAATCTTGCATGCTAGAGAAGTTTCGTGCGTCGATCGCAATGTGATCAATCTGGTTGACGGTTGATTGGTCAGGAGATTTTCATGTTCCCTTGTGGATATCGAGATGTGGGAATCGCGTACTTGCTACCATTAAGTCTCGCCCCGCAGCGAAGTCGATTAGCCTAAATCCGTTATCGGAGGTGGTGTCGTGTGGGCTATGTCGTCCGATTATTCCACCAAATATTTCTTCTCTACCCAGCTTAGCATTAAAATCTCCAAGGACGATTTTAATGTCATAGCTAGAGCTTTGCTCAAAGGTCTTGTCGAGGAGCTCGTAGAATCTGTCTTTGGCGTCGTCATCCTTTTCCTCAGTGGGGGCGTGAGCGCAGCTGAGGCTGATATTAGTGAATTTAGCCTTGATACAAATTGTCGTGGTGCGCTCATTCACCAAGTTGAAACTCAAGACCTTCCTCCTGAGTCGAGTCCCAACTACAAATCCACATCCAAATAGACGCTGATGTTGTTCCCGATAGCAGTCGCTATCATCAGATGTTCATTTTAGGTAGGCTCGTATCATCCCATCCCATTTCTTGGTTGGCAGTTATATCTGCTTTATAGCAGTCAAGGATTTCCGCTAGTTGTTCGTTGTCCTTAAATCGTTTGCGTGGGTTGTAATCGTTAATTCCGTAAGTATCCGAGGTTTGTTGGTGTTTCGGAACCATGTCTTCTTTATGTGGCCGGGCAGTCACCCCGACGTACGACCCCCAAACTGGAGGGCCAGGCCTTTAGTTTAACTCTAAGATGAAGAGCCAGCCTAACCGCTCCTTATAGGCCTGGGCTACGAATATGTCGTAGTAGCCCTATAAGGTGTTCACTATGTAGTTCATCCTGACTGGAACTGTAGACGCCACCGTTGATTTCATCTTGGGAGTTCTTCCACTGCCGCCTGTTGTGAAGGAGGCATGCCTTATTGACGCATACCTCCTCCCCCTCTCTCTCTCTTTGCTACCGCCAACAACTTCCCACTGGGGTTGGAGCCCAATTATTATGGAATGCAATTATCAACAACGACTTAAAAATTAAAATGGAAAAAATGCAACTAAACCTTTGTTTTTTCTAGATTCCTGATAATATGTCTAGTGGGAATATCAGTATGAGCCAAATTGAAGAACTTATGGAAGACAAACACCCTGTGCAAGGTAGCGATCCAATGCTTTCGCATCATCTGTTATCGTCACCACATTCGCCAACATTGCAACGTTCCATGTCAAATGGGAGTAGCGTTTATGGAAACGGCAATGGAAGTAATTGTCTCAGTGATAACTGTACTGGTCCCGATTCAACGCACAGTAATATGCTTCAAAATGATGAATTGTATCATTCTGATCATCATCACCACGACCACCACCTTCACGATGGGCACAACAACAACAATAGTATTAAAAATAACAATAGCAAAAAATGCAATTGCGAAAGCATGTATCATAGCAAAAATAATAAAACCAAGGGTTGTGATTCCAAGTGCCCAGATGGACACCATAAAAATCCCCTATCACCATCATCTTTACAACACCACGGTTGTGATCCTTTACTCTCGTGCTCGCATCAGCAATCAGTTGATCTCAATTGTATCAATGATTCAATACTATCATCAGCAAATAGCTTATTATCACCCACACATCGATCAAACCTGGATTCAATTCTATCCTCACAAGATTCAGATTCTTTGGTAAGCGATATTGATATGATGGCATGATAATTACTGCAGCCTTCAATCACCCAAGGAAGATCGAAACAACTTTTAAGTATTAAAGTTAGAAATTGTAAAATAGAGTGTTTACTAAGATGGAATATTTTTTTTTTTGGAAAGGCTTAAAATATTTCGTTAAACTGCTTAAAATCTTAATTTTTAAAAATATTCGAGTTCAGAATGAAAACTTATTATGTACAAAAATATAAGTGAGTCATGCAAGTGTGATCCTACATTTTTAAATTAAAAAAACATGTAAAAGTATAAATCAACGTAACCTTAATAAATTTTCTGTTAATATTTAAATTTATATTTATTTAAAACTACAATATTTTCCCTTGGTCATTGAAACATAAATCTTTCCATTTCATTGCATTGAGTTTTGGTCACAAACTCTTTGTACATAATTTACTTACTTACTTACTTAAGGGGGCGCTACAGTCCGTTGTGGACTTGGGCCTCAATCAACAGTCTCCGCCAGCTAGCTCGGTCCTTAGCTAGTTGTCTCCAGTTTTGCACTCCAAGTTGATTGAGGTCCTCTTCCACTTGAGTGCGCCACCTGAGTCGCGGTCTTCCTCTCCTCCTACGATGACCCGAAGAACTTTCCTCTCGAAACAGCCTAAGGCACTTTCATCCGATTTTGTCAAAGTCCAAGCTTCTTCACCATACAGCAGGACTGGGATGATGAGTGTGTTGTACAGTTTTACCTTAGTTGCTCGAGACAGGGCTTTCCACTCAATTGCTTTCTTAGCCCAAAGAAACAGCGATTAACAAGAGTTATTCTTCGTGTGATCTCGTCGCTGGTGTTATTGCCCGTATTTATAGCGGAGCCTAGGTAGACAAACTCCTCTACTACCTCGAAGTTATATGCGTCTATTGTGATATCCCCGAGCCATCGGTGTAGGGTGTCCTTCCTCGAAGACAGCATATATTTCGTTTTTCCCTCATTTACCGCTAAACCCATTTTTGCCGCTTCTGTTTCAACTCTCACAAAGGCGCCATTGACATCACGCTGTGTTCTTCCCATTATATCAATATCATCGGCGTACGCGAGAAGTTGAACAGATTTTTGGAAGATAGTGCCTCTGGTGTTGACGTTGGAGTTCTGCACTATCTTCTCAAGAACGATGTTAAAGAAATCGCATGACATTGCATCGCCTTGTCTGAATCCTTTTTTGACGTCGAAAGATTCCGTAAGCTCGTTGCCAACCTTGATGGAGCTGCGTGAGTTCTCCATCGTCATTTTGCACAAGCGAACGAGCTTGGCAGGGATGCCAAAACTAGACATAGCTTTATACAGTTCGTCTCTGTAGATGCTGCCATACGCGGCCTTAAAAACGATGAAAAGGTGATGGATATCGATTTGGAGTTCATAGGTCTTTTCCATCTGCCGCAATGCAAAAATTTGGTCGATGGTTGACTTTCCTTTGCCTGAAGCCACATTGATAAGGACCAATCAGATTATTGACGAAAGGCTTCAGACGTTCACATATTATGGCAGAGAGGATCTTGTAGGCGATGTTTAGTAGACTTATTCCTCTATAGTTGGCGCAGTTGAGAGGATCTCCCTTTTTCAGGATCGGGCAAACAATGCTGAGGTTCCATTCATGGGGTATGCATTCCTCTGACCATATCTTTCAGATGATTTGGTACATGCTCCTATCTAGCTCGTCGCCTGCTGCTTTGAACAGCTCAGCAGCTAGTCCATCTGCTCCAGCGGCTTTGTTGGATTTCAGCCGTGCTATTGCGGTTTTCACTTCTTCTAGGTAAGGTTCATGCTTTATTTTTGGGTATTGCCAAATTAGGTTTGTTCGATGTGCGCTCTGGGTCGCTCTTATTTCACACTGAGCAGTGAGCTGTTCGATGTCGCTCTTTTTTCGCCCCAATGCATTTCCACCGTGTTCGACGTGTATTCAGTGCTCGCACCGGGAGCGCTCTGGATCACCCAAGTTTTTTTCGGGGAAAGAATTTCGTAGCTGTTCGAATCAGCTGTTGCTATACTCCGTCTCGAGACTCACAAACGCTCCACTGACATCACGCTGTGTACATCCAATTATGTCAATGTCGTCTGCTTATCCTAGTAGCTGGACGGACTTTTGAAAGATTGTGCCTCTGGTTTTAACGTTAGAGCTTTGCACAATCTTTTCAAGAACGATGTTTCACCTTGTCTAAAACATTTTTTGACATCGAAAGCGTCCGTTAGGTTTTTTCCGACCATGGTGGGACAGCCTGAGTTTTCCATTGTCATCTTACACAGATGGACGAGTATTTTTGGGATGCCAAAACTAGACATTGCTCTATATAGTTGGTCTTTATAGACGCTGTCATACGCGGCCTTGTAATCGATGAAAATGTGGTAGGTATCGATTTGAAGTTCCTGGGTCTTCTCCAAGATCTGCCGTAGGGTGAATATTTGATCGATGGTGGACTTTCCAGGTCTGAAGCCACACTGATAACGACCTACCAGGTTGTTGACAAAGCGCTTCACATAAAAAGAACTGTCGTTTACTTTCTTGATGTCCTTAGTTATGTGTCCTATGTTGATGTGTGCAGATGTCTTGCCATTATTCAAAAAAGGATCCGCTACTGAAATAAGTAACTAAAGGCCTATTTCGCTTCTTTCTGTTTTCAGCAAGATTTTTGAAAAAAACTCATGAAAAAAAAGATTATTTGCTTTTTAGATAAAACTAATTTTTTTAATCAAGCTCAATTCGGTTTCTTAAAAGGCAGATCGATAGAAGATGCACTTTTACAATTTTTTTCCCTAGTAATGTCTCATCTCGACCAGGATAAAAAAATGTAGCTGGCCTTTATGTTGACATCACCAAGGCCTTTGATACGGTCAACCACAAAATTTTGCTAAGAAAGTTGGAGAAAGCTGGTTTTAGAGGATTCATTCATAGCTGACTTAGGTCTTGCCTTGAAAATCGATCACAGAAAGTGAAGATAGATGACACACGGGAGGATGCAGGGTTTCTTAAATTAGGTGTTCCCCAAGGTTCTGTCTTGAGTCCACTGTTATTTTTGGTGGTGTACATAAATTCACGTTTTGTTTTGAGTTTCAGGGGATTGCCTACAGCTTTTGCTGATGATATTGGGCTTTCTTATGGTGCAAAAAGTCCTTGGATCTTTCAAATATCAATTTTGATCTTGACCTATGGCGGCTGTGGTTTTTTGTACATAAATTGGTAATAAGCTCAAAAACAAAGATAATGTTTTTCAGTTAATCACCAAATTGCTTGTTGGATGCAAATGTCTGTTTTCATGCACCTGAGTATCGTAGATTTAAATTGTTAATTTAATAATAATAATATTTTATTTTTTGTTAGAATTTTCTTTAATTAATATAGATATTCTTTACAAACCTCAATAATTGTGAATAGCTAGATACACAAGCTTTCTGTTTAAGTATTTGAATTTTGTTAATTATTTAGTTTTAAAACACTTAAAAAAACAACAAAAACAACAATGCAAACATACAAAAAAAAGCAATATCCGAAGGAGTAATCCAATATTTTTAATGAACAGAAACATATTGTATTAAAAATGTACATATTTCCTTAAATTTGATTCCTTTTCCCAAAAACGTAAATAAAAAGACCTCAATATTTTTTTTCCTCTGGACTAATATGAAACCATTTTCAGATTTATTATCAACTATAGCTAGCATAAATAAATAAACTATAAACTTAAGATTGATTATTTTTATAAAAAAGTAAAATTAAAAAAAAAAATGAAAAAGCTGCAAGCCATAGAAAACTGAACAGTATTTTGAAGCAACTAGAATGATAATATGCGTCTAAATCATAAGTTCTTAAATTTAAAGAATTTAGCAAAATTAAATATTACAAATGTTACTTTATTATCATAAGAAAAGAAAAACTTCATGTTGTGTTTTATTTTACTAGAGGTGTTATACTTACTTACTTAAGGTGGCGCTAAAGTCCGTTGTGGACTTGGGCCTCAATCAACAGTCTCCGCCAGCTAGCTCGGTCCTTAGCTAGTCTTCTCCAGTTTTGTACTCCAAGTTGATTGAGGTCCTCTTCCACTTGAGTGCGCCACCTGAGTCGCGGTCTTCCTCTCCTCCTACGTCCCTCGGGAATAGTGTCGAAGGCTTTCCGGGCCGGAGCATTGGTGTCCATCCGCTCTAAATGGGCAAGCCATCTGGGTCTCTGGACCTTGACCCTTCTGGCTAGGTCCATGTCGTTGTACAACCCGTAAAGTTCGCTGTTGTATCTTCTTCGCCATTCCCCTTCAATGTACACGGGGCCAAAGATGACCCGAAAAACTTTCCTCTCGAAACAGCCTAAGGAACTTGCACCATACAGCAGGACTGGGATGATGAGTGTGTTGTACAGTTTTACCTTAGTTGCTCGAGACAGGGCTTTCCACCCAATTGCTTTCTTAGTCCAAAGAAACAGCGATTAGTAAGAGTTATTCTTCGTCTGATCTCGGCGCTGGTGTTATTGCCCATGTTTATAACGGAGCCCAGGTAGACAAACCCCTCTACTACCTCGTGTTATGTATTGAATTCCTCTCTCTCCTTGCTTCCACGCTAATTACTCATACTAACCTTACTAACCTTACTAACACCTTATCTATATCATAAGTCGAGCAGTCTAGAAATAACTCTTAAAGAATAAAGACCTAAAACATCAATCTCCAATTTTTACTTGCGACATATAGAATATATGGCAAGTATTGAATTCGTAAAAAAAAAAAAATTTGAGATGAGGATGAGATATGATATTACGATGATAGAGAAGTCGAAAAAAGTGGGTCCGGCGATTCCGTCTGTCTGTCTGTCGGAAAGTTTACAGGCATCTACAGCCTTAACTACTGGTCCGATTGACTTCAAATCTGGAAATTAGAGGTTTGAGCAAAAAGTCATATCCCAATTTTTTTATTTTTGTTTTAAGATCAAAATTTAGGGTAGCCACCATACGATTTTTTTGGCCAAAAACCAAAACATTTTTTTTTCTCAAAAACGGCCCGAACGATTTTTTTTAAACTTCCTCGTGTTTAATTTTTTTAAACATTCATGTGTTTTATGTGAAAAAAATTTTTTTGTATTGCTCCAAAACGGTACCTCCCATAGAACCGGTTTTTTGTTATTAGATTTTCTCGAAATCTGAAAGTCCGATCAGCGTAAGTTTTTTTTCGAATGTACGTATATATTGTTAAAATAATATTTTGTTTTCAAAAAAATTTCAAATTTTTTTTTGGAATTTTAAGAAATATTTTTAACTTTTTTTTTCAAAATTCTGTATCTCAAAAACGGATCAATTTTAAAAACTCAAATTAGAGTACAATATGTATATTTACATGGTCTTGAAAACTGCATACCCAAATTAATTTTAAGATATTTTTGAAAAATTTTATATATAAAAAATTAATTTAAAAAAAAACGGCTCCGACGATTTTCAAAAAAAAAATTCAATAAATCAAGAATAAGGTTTAAATTTGTTCGGCATTTAAATTTTTGGAATGAAATGTTTTTAGGAGGTACATTTTCAAATTTTAATTTTTAATTTTTTAATTCTAATTATTTTTATATTATGAGTTTTTTTTTTGTGAGTTAAGTGTAAGCTGTAAGTAAGAGTGTAATCAGAATTGCTTAAAGTATATCTCTTATTTTAACACTACCTTTTGCAATTTAAGTGTTCATATATTAATATTTAGTTTTAGTATGCAGGAGCAAGTTCGTACGACCCAGTCGTGCACATTTTTTCATTCCCAAAACATATTATTTGGCGACGAGAGAAAAAAAAAAAAAAAAAAAAAAGAAGAAGAACAAAAAGTAAAAACGTGTTTTTCCTTTTCACATAATTTTAAATATTGAGTACTCGCAGAAAGTGTGTGCAGGCATATTTATATAAACGCAATATTAATAATTAATTAACTGTGTGATACTGCTTATTCATATCGTGTTAAATTCAATTTACTGCTTTGAACTATGCCGGATGATAAAGCTGTTAATTTTAATCATGCTTTAATTGGGCACATGGAGCCCTACGTGATCGGTGAAGACTTCGAGCAGTATTTGGAGAGATTTGATCACATGTGCATCTTAAATGCTGCATTATCCATCAATAAAGTGTCTTCTTTAATCAGCTTCGCGGGTGCGGATTTATACAAAATACTCAAGTCGTTGATTGCTCCAAATCCAATCAGTTCTTTTACTTACGAAACCCTTGTACAAAAATTAAAAGAATATTTTACGCCAACAAAAAATATTCGAGCGGAAAGGTTTAAATTCTGGTCTCGTAAAATTAAAGACAATGAAATGAGGAGCTCAGCGATTTTATCGTGGAGCTGAAGATTCTCGCCGAGAGTTGTCAATTTGGAGATTACCTCGATCAGGCGTGTGACAAATTTATTTTTGCGGTCACTGACGAAAATTTGCAACGAAAACTTATTAACGAAGATGTGAGCAAAAAGTTTGAGGACATATGTAAATTGGCGCTTAATTTTCAATTGACGGTACGTGAGGTTAAGGAGATTCAACAAAAATCAACTAGTTCACACTCGTTTCAACAAAATTGGGTAGGCCGTAGCCGACCACAAAGCTATGGCAATCGCAGAAATAGATCGTCTTCACGTCACTCCTTAAGAAGATCAGGGAACAGACCATCACCAAGAGCTTTCAAGAACGTGCAGTGTTTCAAATGCAAACAATGGGGCCACTATGCAAATGCTTGCCATCAGACTAACAACAATAAAAGTCTAACAACAATAACAAAAATAGAATAAGTAGTTTGACTGTACATAATAACAGTACAAAATATGATGCATGTGAAAATTTATCATTGTCGAACTTGAGGTTAGGTAATATATCGTCCATGCTGGGTAAAACTGATGCTGTTCCGATCAATGATGAGGATGTTGATATGGAGGTCGATTCGGGTGCCTGTTTTTCTATTATTTCTAAGAATCAATATAGAAAATTGTTTTCTAGCTGCAATCTGCTAAGTTTTGGCAAAAATTTAACGGTAGTTACAGGTGAAAAGGTGAATGTGCTAGGAAAAATAATTGTGAATGTGAATGGATTGTTAAAAGAAGACAGAAACATGCGGTACAGGTTGGAGCTGGTGGTTGTAGAGAGAAGTGACGGCAATGACTTTTTGGCTTTAATGGGAAGAAATTGGTTAAATGTGTTGTATAAAGACTGGAGAAATTTGTTTTTGGTTAATAGACTAGACTCGGGAAAATCGGTGGTGGACGAGATTTGCAATAAATATCCAGAGGTTTTTGATGAAAAATACCATGATCCTATTAGAGAGTTTTCGGTTGATATTATTTTAGCGGAGGATTGCACTCCAATTTTTCACAAGGCGTACACCGTTCCATACGGTCTTAGAGATGCAGTTAGCAAGGAACTTGATAGGCTTATTGAGTTTGGCATCTTACAGCCAGTTAAGTTTTGTGATTGGGCTTCGCCATTTGTAATTGTGACTAAAAAAAATGGGTCAGTACGATTGTGTTAAGATGGGAAGGCCACAATCAATAAATATATAAATCCAAGCCATTACAGTCTTCCTCGAGTAGAAGATATCTTATCTTGTTTTGTTGGTTGCAAATATTTTTGTTTGCGAGATCTATGGAGCTTTTCAACAGGTAAGGGTATCGAGCTCTTCTCAAAAATGTTTAACAATTAAAACCGACCGTGGTTTATTTAGCTTTACACGTTTGCCGTTTGGAATCAAGTCAGCGCCTTCTGATTTTCAATGTGTAATAGACAAAATTTTGCAAAATTTAAGTCGTGTTAAAGCGTATATAGATGATATTATCGTGGGCGGTATTACTTGGGAAGAATGTAGCGATAATCTAAACGCTACTAAACGCTACCCTTGTAAGACTCCAAGAGTTGAATACTTGGGTTATATTATAAATGAAGATGGTACAAAACCAAAACAAGACAAGATGAGAGCGATTGCAGATGCACCATCGCCAACAGATGTTACATCTCTTAAGTCTTATATTGGCTTACTGAACTTTTACGGTTCCTTTATAAGAAACTTATCAAGCCGACTTGCACCACTTTATGACTTGCTTAGAAAAGGTAATGCTTTTATTTGGACGAGTGAGCATGAAAAAGTTTTTCAAGCTAGTAAGAGCTGGCTTGATGAGTGTCACCTGTTGGTTCACTATAATCCAAACAAACCTTTGGGCGTCGTTTGCGATGCAAGCGCATATGGAGTAGGTGGTGTAATGTTCCATATAGAAGAAAATGGAGATGAGCGGCCAATTAAGTTTGTTTCAAGTACTCTTTCTGAAACTGAAAGAAAGTACTCCCAGATAGAGCGAGAGGATCTGGCCGTAATTTTTACTTTGCAACATTTGCATAAATTTTTGTATAGACAAAAATTTATTATTTTTAGCGATCATAAACCCTTAGAGATTATCTTTGGGAACAAAAAAATAAATAAGATCACGCACATCGGTTGCAAAGGTGGGCAATCATTCTGGCTCAATATGACTATGAGATTAAATACCGAAAGGCTTCCATGATGGGCAATGCTGATGCATTGTCAAGATTGCCGTTAAATGAGCCAACGAAAGTTGTGGACTGCATGATCAATTTTTTTAATATAACGGGTGATTTACCACTAAAAATCGATGTCATAGCTAGCGAGACTGAAAAAGACTTAGTACTTATAAAACTCAAAGGTTATATAGAGAGCTCTTGGCCTTCTAAAATTGATGATCCAATTTTGCTTAGGCTAAGTAAAGAAAAGTTTGAGCTCAGTATAAATAGTGGTTGTATTTTGTTTGGACAGCGTGTTATTATACCCGCAGTGCTCAAAGAAAGTGTTTTAAAAATTCTTCATACTGGACATATTGGAATTGTACGGATGAAATCTGTTGCTAGAGGTTCGGTATGGTGGCTCAATATGGATCGTGATATTGAGTATTATGCTAAATCTTGCGACATTTGTCAACAGTGTTCCAGTAAGTCTAGTGGTGTTGAGTTAGTATCTTGGCGTCCAACAACACACCCTTTCAAACGTGTTCATGTAGATTTTTTGAAATTTAAAGGAGAATGTTTGTTTTTAGTCGTCGATGATTATTCCAAATGGTTGGAAGTTTTTATTATGAAACAAACAAATGCTCTAGATGTTATAAAAGTTTTTAGACGAATTTTTAGTATTTTTGGGCTTCCAGTTGAAGTCATTTCGGATAATGGTCCTCCATTCACCTCAAAAGAACTTTTAAAATTTTATGAAGCAAATAATATAATGTACAAAACTTCTCCTTATTACCATCTAGCTTCAAATGGTTTGGCAGAACGCAGTGTCCAAACTGTTAAGTCAGCATTAAAGAAAGAATTATTAGAAAAGCATTCACAAAGTACTTCGTTACAATTTAAAATTGAAATTTTTTTATTCCAATATCGTAATAATCCCAGCACAGTCACTAATTTATCACCCAGTCAAGTTATTTTTAAGTATAAACCACGAACCTTAATTGATTTTATTTTGCCGACAGTTGAAAATAAAAGTACCGAAAATATTAATTTAAAGCCAAAACAAAAACCAACTATTATTCAAAAGAATGAAAAAGATAAGATAAATGAATTTAAACAAAAACAAGAAGTTTGGTATAGGTCTTATCATAATAATTTTGTAAGTTGGGTTGCAGCAACAGTTGTTAAACAGCTTTCGAAAACTGTTTATGAGATTAAGGTGAATGGGTCACATAAAAAGGCTCACGGTGATCAGTTACGCGAAAGAATCAAGAGAAGAGTAACTTTTGATTCATCTAAAGTCCCTTGTAAGGAATCCTCGACAAATAAACCGGCATCTCACAAACAAGAATCCGAAAGCGATGATGAAAATTGTAATTCAGAATTAAGCATAACAAATGATACACATAGCGATTTAGAAGCTTCAACTTGTGCTCCAGTTCAATATACTCGCAGAAGATCGAACAGTTTACCAATGAGGCGATCTAAGCGCATTCAGGATTTGCAAAATTTAAAGATAATTAATGAAAATAAAAATGTATCAAACAAACAAAAGCAAAAGAAACATAAATAAGATAATTAAATAATTATATAATTTGAATATTTCTTAATTTAGAGTTTAATTCCAATTGCTAAATAATTATTTAAAACAAATGAAATTTAAACCAAATAATGAAATTAAGCAAAAAAAAGTAAATATGTTTTTATATTTTAGTTAACATTCATATATGAATCTGTATATACCGGTATATCAATTATGTATTACAACTAAAATTGTAATTATATTTATAAACTATAAAAAAAATTTACAAAGGAGGGAATGTTATGTATTGAATTCCTCTCTCTCTCCTTGCTTCCACGCTAATTACTCATACTAACCTTACTAACCTTACTAACACCTTATCTATATCATAAGTCGAGCAGTCTAGAATTAACTCTTAAAGAATAAAGACCTAAAACATCAATCTCCAATTTTTTCATTCCCAAAACATATTACTTCGAAGTTACATGTGTCTATTGTGACGTTCTGCCCGAGCCATCGGTGTTGGGTGTCCTTCCTCGAAGACAGCATATACTTCATTTTTCCCTCATTTACCGCTAGACCCATTTTTGCCGCTTCTGTCTCAATTCTCACAAAGGTGCCATTGACATCACGGTGTGTTCTCCCATTATATCAATATCATCGGCGTACGCGAGAAGTTGAGCAGATTTTTGGAAGATAGTGCCTCTGGTGTTGACGGTGGAGTTAAAGAAATCGCATGACAGTGCATCGCCTTGCCTGAATCCTTTTTTGACGTTGAAAGATTCCGTAAGCTCGTTGCCAACCTTGATGGAGCAGCGTGAGTTCTCCATCGTCATTTTGCACAAGCGAACGAGCTTGGCAGGGATGCAAAAACTAGACATAGCTTTGTACAGTTCGTCTCTGTAGATGTTGACTTTCCTGGCCTGAAGCCGCATTGATAAGGACCAATCAGATTGTTGACGAAAGGCTTCAGATGTTCACATATTACGGCAGAGAGGATCTTGTAGGCGATGTTTAGTAGACCTATTCCTCTGTAGTTGGCACAGTTTAGAGCATCTCCCTTTATCAGGATCGGGCAAACAATGCTGAGGTTCCATTCATCGGGCATGCATTCCTCTGACTATATCTTACAGATGATTTGGTGCATGCTCCTATCTAGCTCGTCGCCTGCTGCTTTGAACAACTCAGCAGCTAGTCCATCTGCTCCAGCGGCTTTGTTGGATTTCAGCCGTGATATTGCGGTTTTCACTTCTTTTAGGTCGGGTTCACGGAATTGTTGGCTATTATCGTGTCCGATGAAAAGCTCCTGTCTGACAGCGGTGTTTTGTTCGTCGTCGCCGTTATACAATCTACAGAAGTGGTTCTTCCAAATCTCCAGCATTGACTGCGATTCTACTATGATGTTCCCTTGTTTATCTTTGCAGGCATCGGTTCTTGCTCGATGACCATGAGCCAGCTGTTTAACCTTTCGGTAAAACCTCCGAACTTCATTCCTGCTCCTGGCTCTCTCAACATCCTCGATCTGACGCTTCTCATGCTCTTTTTTCTCCTGAGTAGCCGGCGTTCCTCTTTCCTCTTTTGCTCGTAGAGCTCACAAGCAGCTCTTGTCCTTCTATGCAGCGTCGCTTTGTATGCCTCCTGCTTGGCTGCATGGGCCTGCCTGCATTCTTCGTTAAACCAGGGGTTTCGTTTTGGTGGCTGTGTGAAACCCAGCGCATTAGAGGCTGCATTTCTAACTGCTCTCTTGCAATGTTGCCACTGGTCTTCGATACTTGATGTTGGCGGCATAGGACTCCTTAAGAGGTTACTTGACACTCGATCAGAGAAGGATCGGGCGATCTCTTGCAATTGTAGCCGTCCGACGTCCAAATTTTCTTGCAGCATTTCCTTGTTGTTGTCCGGATATTCGTAGCCGTTCGAACGATCTGGCGATTTTCGGCCAGTGCTGATGATGTTGATAGCTCTTTTCAGATATGAGTGGTGTGGCTGCAGGAAGGGAAGTCCAGCTGAGAAGAAAAAAGGTTTGGTAACAGGGAAAGTTCGAACTCCGCAAGTGGTTCTCAAATGAACCAACATTTTTGCAAAATATACCAGAAGATGAAAGGGAAAAACCCCTTCGGATTAATTATTCAGATATCATCAAGGCTTTGGGCATCGTTTGGTATTCTAAATCAGACGAACTGTGCTATCCAATCATCGATCCTTCTACTCGTGTGACCATGTGTAGTGTACTATCTGAGATGTCACAGCTTTTTGATCCTCTCGGTCTGATCAGCACAGTTATCGTTAAGGCCAAGATAATTGTTCAGGATCTTTGCATAGCTAAGGTCTCATTGGATGAATCTTTGTCGCAAGCCCTACATACACAATGGCATTCATTTAAAGACCAGTTTTCAGATCTCAATAAAATAAGAATGGAAAGATGCGTTGTACCAACTGGAAACTTTCAAATCCATGGATTTGCAGATGCTTCAAAAAGAGCATATGGATGTTGTGTCTATATTCGTTCAGTTGTGAATGGCAAAATTGTTGTCCGGCTAATTGCTTCCAAACCCAGAGTTGCTCCTGTCAAAGTACAACCAATCCCAAGGCTTGAATTGTGCGCGGCTGACTTATTGGCACAACTAATGAACAAAGTCATAGAGAACTTGCCTAAAAGAGTTGATTCTGTGTACCTCTGGACAGATTCAGAAATTGTACTTCTTTGGCTAGCCAAACATCCATCGTCATGGGAAAAATTTGTGTCAAACCGTGTTTCTAGAATTCAACAAGGGTTCCATCAGGCTACTTGGAGACACGTGGGATCTAAGTCGAATCCAGCTGACATAGTTTCTTTTTTTACACTATCAGAATTGGTCGAAGAGAGCTTATAGCAAGCACAGTCTTACGACCAATGGTTTGCCAACATAGTAGACTATGTTATATCACCGGCTCATCACTTAGTGCAGTGTTAGTTGTTAGTAAGCAAACATTACATAACAAACACTCACATGGATGAAACAAAAACAAGACAGTTAACAAAACAAGATTAATACACAACTAATAATTACAAACATTAATTAAACAGAAAAACATTTATAAGTGTATAACACTGGTCTTGAGTAAAGACTTTAATTTATTCTTACTTATATTTAAATCAAATAAGTCTGAGTTGCAGTTTGAAAGCCTACTCATACGTGTCAAGGGCTCATAGAAACCATAGTTGGTACGATGTTTTGGTTCATGTACCAAGTGCTTCCTACGAAAATTTATAACCGCCACCTTGATGGTTGAAAGATATAGCTCCAAGTAATTCCGGTGCATCTGTTACACCAGTAATAACTTGATGGAAGAATACCATGTCATTGTAATTTCGTCTACTTGACAATGTTTCCATTTGGAGAGTTAACAAACGGTTTTCATAAGAGGGGACATTCAAAGGATCACTCCATAGAATACCTTTCAAGGCAAAACGAGTAAAATTTCGTTGAACAGATTCTAGCCTCTCAATATGAATATTGTAATGAGGTGACCAAACTTGGGAAGCGTATTCTAAGTGAGGACGAACATAGCAATAATATAAAGCGCGGGTTATATTTGGATCGCGAAACTCCTTTGACCAACGCTTTATAAATCCAAGCATTGAGTTTGCTTTATTCACGATGTTGTTAATGTGTACAGAAAAATCTAATTTAGGGTTAAAGAAAACTCCAAGATCTTTTACAGAAGTTGCACGGGTTAGAATGTGCTGTGAGATAGCGTAGTCATGTGAAGACGGTGCACGCTTCCTTGAAAAGGCCATTGTTTGACATTTTATTGGATTTGGGTTTAAACTATTTTTCTCACACCACAATACAGGTTTCAAGAGGAGCAACGGTCAATGAACTAGAGAAGTCGTTCTAGTTCAAGGGGCCAAAATTTCTTTATAAAATGGAAGAGAATTGGCCTGTAACAAAGATAATGTTCGTCGATCCAAATGAAGTAAATTAAACGAATTTGTCGTTGTGAATGTAAACACCAATATTGATTTCGAAAGTGCAATTTTAAGTCTGTGTCTCCATTTCTTGGGAGAAAAGAGAATAGCGCAACAAAACTTGAAGAAAATTCGGAACCAAAATATTTAGAAACTTAATTGTGTTTATGGGCACAGAAGGCTTAATAATGCCAATTTAGAATATGGAACAAAACAACCCATATTGTTGCCCAAAAATTCGATGTTTGTGCGAAACTACGTCAACCATCTACATAACAAGCATCTTCATGCTGGTGTACAATCGCTTGTGGCTATGATCCGGCAGAATTTGTGAGTGATTGGATGCAGATCTTTGGTATTAAGTGTCCCCAATAAATGCCTGTTTCAAATACTACCCTCGTCTACACAAAGAGATTATGGGAAATCTTCCAAAAGATAGAGTTGAACTTACTAGGCCGTTTATGGTGTCCGGTGTGGGCCTCACTACATAACCGAAGTCCAGAAGTCTGTGCAACTACTCGCGTACGCTGATGACATTGATATCATTGGCAGAACGCAGCGTGATGCCAACGGTGCTTTTGCGAGTATTCAGACTGAAGCTGAAAAAATGGGTTTAGCGGTCAATGAGGGCAAAACATTGAGAAAGGACACCCAACATCGACGTCTTGGACAAAACGTTACGATAGACGCATATAGTTTCGAGGTAGTTAGAGACTTTGTATACCTTGGCTCCGCTATCAACACGGACAATGACATCAGCCAGCGGTAAGATCAGAAGGAGAATTACTCTTGCTAATCACTTTTTCTTTGGGCTAAGAAAGCAATTGAGAAGTAAATCCCTCTCCCCAACAACTAAGGTGATGCTTTATTATACCATGGAAACATGGAATCTGTCAAAAACGGATGAGCGCTCCCTAGGCCTTTTTGGAGAGAAAAGTTCTTCTTAAGATCTATGATCCTGTATGCATAAACGGTGAGTGGAAGAGGAGATTTAACCACGAACTGTACGGGCTGTACAGCGACACTGACCTAGCCAAAAGAGTGAAGGTCCAAGGGCTTGGTCACGTGGAGAGGATGGACACCATTACTCCGGTCCGTACAGTTTTGGAATCCACCACAGACGAGGGAAGGCGCAGTAGATGAATACTAAGTCTCAGGTAGCGTGCGCAAGTTGAAGATGACCTTAACCAACTCGGCGTGCGAAACTAGAGACAGCTAGCTAGGGACCGAGCTGGCTGGAGAGGTTTGTTGGTTGAGGCCCAAGTCCACCCCGGATTGTAGCGCTACCTAAAGTTAGTAAGTAAGTATGTTTGAAGTAGTCATATAAACAAGGGTGACATTTTGTGTCTCAACTTTCCAAATTAAAAAAAAAAAAAAAAAACAAAAAATAAATAAAAACAAAAATACAAATTAAAACTGTGTTGTATTAGAATTTTTGTTCATAATAAGCACCCACTCGAAGGGTTTTTTTTACCCTATTCATGCCAGAGGGAGATCCAAATTCGCGTAGTGAAGCTAAAGAACGATTCTCTATACTTTAAGGTACGTCCGAAGTTTGCTTCGAGGGGGTAAACTGATATGCATTCCTTGAAGCGCGAGTATTACGGGTGAATTGTTTAAGGGGAGGAATGGAACTCTCGCTATTTCACAAAAGCACATTCCGTAAAAGTAACGATAGAACAGGGAGAGCCACGAAACGTTACGACAGTGGTCTACCACCAATCATTCTAACGGCTTTTTTTCTATACCGTCCAAGAATGTGCTTTACATCTTTGAATCAAGGACATTTTTGAAATTGATTCATTTGAAAAAAAAAAAAATTAATTTGAAAAAATGCAATTAAATTTGGCACAATTTATGAACGTTCACTTAAACACGACAAAAAAATGTGTGTATGATAATTTTCTCTCCGGTATGATAATTTCTATCAAAATAGGATGAAAATCCATTCAGAAGAAAAGAAGAACAAGATGTAGAACATCAAACAAGTTCTCTTTTTTTTTGTATTGCCATCGAACCACATCCGCCCTTTTATTTTTGAATAGCGCATGCCTTACAAATGAGCCAGCAGGTTACCAACAAAAAATGTCTTCCTTGCTAAAAAAAATTCATACTCGATACCCTTTAGCCGCCACCCCCGCATTCGGACAGTTCATGTCAAGGTGACGGTCATGAAACAGGGATGAAATATTACACTTTTCCATTGTACTGTTGTTTCTGCATAATTTCGAAGTAAAATCAATAATACTTAAAACTAATATTTAAAAAATACTCTCATCTTAAAAATGCTCATATTTTTTGTTGTATATCTTTTGGCTGTAGCGAATAGCGAAGTGGTTATGTGCGTTGGCTTTTAAATAAAATGTCTGGGCTCGAATCAGGCTCGTGATATTTTTATTTAATCTTTTATAGGAACTACCTTTTGCGAAGAACTGACAAAATATCCAAGAATATCGATTTGTCATAGAAAAATGTACATCTCGAATCGCAATTGGCGGCATCTATTGGTCAACTCAATTCTTCACACGCTGGCTGTTTTGAAATGTGCCGTGTATTTCTATCAATATTACGAGCTAAAAATTAATATACAGAGTGATTCACGAGCGTTGTGTCAAAAAGCTATAGCTTGAAGGTTGAGTTGAGACAACAAAATAATCGTACAGGAGGGGGGAGAGGGGTGGGGGTGTCTATTCGGATCTTCTTCGGATATTTAACTAGTCACTATGCTTCCTCGATATCGACGTAGACTCCAGCGCAGATATGATTACTAACATGATTATTTTGGGAATGAAAAATTGTATCTCGAATAGGGTTAAAAGCATCCAAGCCAAGAAAAAGTCATGATATGACTCAAGCTCTATGGAGGTTATCAGGGATAAAGAAGTAAAGTTTAGGTGTTTTAGAGCCAACCAAACTGAGGAAAACCAGAACAAGTTTAAACAAGCCAGGAAGACCAAATTTTTACATGACCAAAAATTCAGGCAAGAAATACTACTAAAAAAATATGAAGAATTCTTCTTCTTCCTCGGTCCCTACGCTCGTCGACAATGACACTCCAGTTGTTAGTTCGCTCGCAAAAGTGAACCTTTTTGCTAGGCAGTTCACCGCCAACTCTTGGCTGCCAGAGAGTGTCAAGACTCCTCCAGTTCTTGAGCGCGTCAATGATTCCATGGGACAAATCTTCTTCCGCACTCGTGCTGTGGCGAGAGTCCTAAAGGATCTCAACATACATAAATCCGCTGGTCTCGATGGTATCCCCGCTATTGTTCTGAAGAGGTGTTCTCCCACGCGGGCAAAACCCTTGCGTAAGCTTTTCCATCAATCCTATTCTTCTGGGTCGTTCGAGCAGTTGAAAAATAGCATTTGTCCAGCCAATCCCAAAAAAATGCGAATCGTCTTCTCCCTCCAATTATCGTCCGATTGCACTAACGTCCCTTCTTTCTAAGGTCATGGAAACGCTGATAAACTATCAGCTCAATAAATATCTCGAAGACCGGAAGCTTCTTAATGACCGGTAGTACGGCTATCGCAGCAACACGTTCACTGGTGACCTGATGGTTTATCTCACCGAACAGTGAAACAAATCTTTACATCGTTTTGGAGAAAGTAAGATTGTTGCACTTGATATTTCATAGTATCTTGCTCTTTTATCGAAAATGCGTGCCTTCGGTATCGATGAATCGATTCTTCGTTGGATTGGAAACTTTCTTTCAAACCGTTCAATACAAGTTGTATTATACGGATTCAAGTCTGAAACCCACAATATAAATGCTGCTGTGCCCCAGGGCTCCGTTTTGTCTCCGATCCTCTTGTTCACTTTCATTACTGATCTCTTGTCTGTTACTTCTAATCCAATCAATTGTTTCGCTGACGATAGTACCCTAAGCTCCTCATATTCGTTTCCAGACTCACATCCCTCCTCTTCGGATGTGGAACTTGAACGGCAATATATGATATGCTTATTAAACTCTCACTCAAACAGCATTGTTCAATGGGGATTAAAGAACCAAGAAGTGTTTAATGCTTTGAAATCTCAATGCTGTCTTGTATCGTTGAGGCGAGATATATTCCCCTTGCCACTGTTCATGAATGGCACATGCATCAAAGAGAACGTACATCTTGATTTTTCTCGCCAAAAATTCCGCAAGATGTTTGGGTTTCTTAAAACGATGCAATACATTTTTCTCCCCGTCTGATCTGGCTAATATCTATAGGACTTATATCCGTCCAAACCTTGAGTACAAATCGCATCTTTGGGCTTTTGCTCCTGCTACATACTTAAGCCTCTTGGATGGTGTACAAAAAAGAACAGTTAGAATGATTGGTGAAAGCGACATCACTAACTCATTCATTTTATTGGAACACCGTCATAACGTTTCGTGTCTCTCCTTGTTTTACCGTTACTTCTACGGTAAGTTACTTACTTACTTACTTAAGGTGGCGCTACAGTCCGTTGTGGACTTGGGCTCGGTCCTTAGGTAGTCGTCTCCAGTTTTGCACTCCAAGTTGATTGAGGTCCTCTTCCACTTGAGTGCGCCAACGGAGTCGCGCTCTTCCTCTCCTCCTACGTCCCTCGGGAATAGTAACGAAGGCTTTCCGGGCCGGAGCATTGGTGTCCATTCACTCTAAATGACCGAGCCATCTGAGTCTCTGGACCTTGACCCTTCTGGCAAGGTCCATGTCGTTGTACAACCCGTAAAGTTCGCTGTTATATCTTCTTCGCCATTCCCCTTCAATGCACACGGGGCCAAAGATGACCCGAAGAACTTTCCTCTCGAAACAGCCTAAGGCACTTTCATCCGATTTTGTCAGGGTCCATGCTTCTGCACCATACAGCAGGACTGGGATGATGAGTGTGTTGTACAGTTTTACCTTAGTTGCTCGAGAGAGGGCTTTTCCACTCAATTGCTTTCTAAGCCCAAAGAAACAGCGATTAGCAAGAGTTATTCTTCGTCTGATCTCGGCGCTGGTGTTATTGCCCGTGTTTATAGCGGAGCCTAGGTAGACAAACTCCTCTACTACCTCGAAGTTATACGCGTCTATTGTGACGTTCTGCCCGAGCCGTCGGTGTTGGGTGTCCTTCCTCGAAGACAGCATATACTTCGTTTTTCCCTCATTTACCGCTAAACCCATTTTTGCCGCTTCTGTCTCAATTCTCACAAAGGTGCCATTGACATCACGCTGTGTTCTTCCCATTGTATCAATATCATCGGCGTACGCGAGAAGTTGAACAGATTTTTGGAAGATAGTGTCTCTGGTGTTGACGTTGGAGTTCTGCACTATCTTCTCAAGAACGATGTTAATGAAATCGCACGACAGTGCATCGCTTTGTCTGAATCCTTTTTTGACATCGAAAGATTCCGTAGCTCGTTGCCAACCTTGATGGAGCAGCGTGAGTTCTCCATCGTCATTTTGCACAAGCGAACGAGTTTGGCAGGGATGCCAAAACTAGACATAGCTTTGTACAGTTCGTCTCCGTAGATGCTGTCATACGCGGCCTTAAAATCGATGAAAAGGTGGTGGGTATCGATTTGGACTTTGGATTTCATAGGTCGTTTCCAGGAAAAATTTAGTCGATGGTTGACTTTCCTGGCCTGAAACCACATTGATAAACACCAATCAGATTGTTGACGAAAGGCTTCAGACGTTCACATATTACGGCAGAGAGGATCTTGTAGGCGATGTTTAGTAGACTTATTCCTCTATAGTTGGCGCAGTTTAGTGGATCGGGCAAACAATGCTGAGGTTCCATTCATCGGGCATGCATTCTTCTGATCATATCTTACAGCCATGATATTCTACTGTAAGTGCTATAGAGAAATAGCCAGTTGCATTCCATCCCTTAAACAATTCAACCGGAATACCCGCGCTTCCAGGAATGCCCATCAGTTTACACTCGAGCCCAACTTCTGTCGTACACTTAAGTATAGAGAATCGTTCTTGGGCCGTACTACGCGAATGTGGAACTCTCTTCCACACTCTGTCTTTCCCGATCATTGCAGTGTTCAGGAATTTAAGACTAATGTACACCGGCACCTCCTCTCCAACCCCTACCCTCTTTCCTAAAGCACTCACTGTGTCTCTGGCTTAAAAAGGGTATAAAAACCCCTTGAGTTTGTGTCTTCTTATACAATAAAAAAAAAAAAAATAGTACTTAATTACATAAAATTTGGAAAAAAATTAGTTCAAAATTGTTTTTTTTGTTGTTTTTGTCAAAATTTCGAGTTTGAAAATTAATTTTTTTAAAACTCTTCGTTAAAACAATTTAGTTTGAAAGCAAAGTGAAAGAAATAAAAAAAGGTATAGCACGATGTTGTTGATGAAGCCGTTGATTTTAAATATTTTTTTTTTTTTTACAAAATACGTCAATTCTTCAGAAAATGTCCCCTCCTGGCTAAACGGGGTGGAATAGGCCCCCCTCCTCTCGTACGATTTTTTTCTTGTCTCAACTCAACCTACACGCTCTAGCTTTTTGCCACAACGCTCGTGAATCACCCTAGTATAAGTGAAGTAAGTTCCCGTGGTGCGATTACAACGTACAGTTTACATATTAACTAAACAAATTCCTACGACATTCTTATCAAAATAAAATCCATATTCTTTGAACCGATTAAAATCAAATTTGAATCTTAATCTGTACTTTTGTACTAGATAAAATTGTTACAAATCTTACACCCCTGCTATGGCAGTGTACGATTTACCAAAAAAAAAAAAAAATATGAGTGTTAAGGACTATTGCTCTGTTTTTGTTCATGTTTTGTTCATTCTGTTACTCAGTTTCATCAAACTGCTTCGTTTTTCATACCAACAACAAGACTTATTCTGTGGTTCCATTTGAGCTTTTGTGTATATAATGCTCATTTGAGCTCTCTTTTAGTCATTACGTTTTGCTTGACGTCGCGTCGTCGTGCGTTGGTCGTCGGCATGTACACACATATATTCCGTCTGTCAGGCTGCTAGGTTGTAGGCGGTGCACTCTAAAAGGACTTGTCGAAAACCAATATAAAAGGAAATCTACTGAGCTGAAACAACAGTCTGATACCACCATTCAGAATCAAACATAAACACACACAATATTGTTCATAAAACAAAAAAGTACGTTAACTACTACGAATTGGTTTGAGATTCATTCAGTGTTTCCTGGAGAGTGTGAAAGAAAAGTTCAATACTACAAAAGTTTCAATTTGAACATACCAATTCGATGCGCAGGGTTTAAATATACCTAAAAGGAAAAAAAAGGACGATAGAACGTTGCAAGAAAATTACACATTCTAAAAACCAAAATCACTGTTGTGTCTTTTTTTTTCTTATAGTCCAGTGTTTTTGATACGTGAAAATACGATCGGTTTTTAATTATTATTCTTTCCAACTTCATAATTATTAGTATATTTAACGTCTATAATGTGCGAATATTAAATTGATTGAAGTACTTATTTACGCCCACAATCAACTTTCCCGTAATATTTCAAACACTATTTTTATCTACCTATTGTTATTTCATACATTCATTCATTTTTCGTTTGATTTAACTTGATTTTTATATTTTTACTTATAAATAACAGAAAAAAAACTTAAACCCTTATCGCTTCAAGGATTACTTTACTTACTATTTGTATATTTTTTTGTTTATCTCTATGAAACCATAATAAGGGATAGATGAATGGTTAGGTCCTTTGAAGATTTCCACAATATCCAACTATGTGCGGAGAACTGTTGTGGTCGCGTCTTAGGCGTTGGCGATGATGAAAGTCACTGGTCGAAGAAAATAACTCACAGATCAAAGATCACCGCAAATTATTATTCGGTTTAATAATAATTTAAGCAAGTAATAATTTATTACAGTGTTTATACCTTTGCACCAAATCTGCACCAACGAATTTTGCACCTTAAAAAAAAATGTAGATGCATTGTTCTTCCGCACAAATCACTTTTCATTAATTTATTTTTCAAAGCAAATCAAGCCAAATTAATGCACATTTATTTTATTTTATGCTTTTTGTTTTTTTTTTTTTTTTTTAATATTTTTCATTTTCTTATATTATAGTTCTCCACAATAACTTGCACAACAGTTTTCAAAAAAAATAACTTGGTCATAATTCAAGTTTCTGCACATTAGCTTAAATGTTAATTTTTATTCCATTAGCTATTAAAATATAAATTTGAAATTTCTTGAGACAAAAAAAAAAAAAAAAAAAAAAACAAAAAACAAAAAAAAAAAAAAAAAAACAATGCGGCACTTTGCAAAAAAGGTAAGTTTTTTGTGTTTTTTGTTTTCAAATATTTTGCGTTGTTTAAGATATCAAGAGTAAAACATCAAACCAAAGTAAATATAATTTGCACCCAAAATTAATTTTCGTATAATTTTCGTTGAATGAAGAGAAAACTTAGATTTCATTAATTTGAATTTATTTTTGTTAACTTCATAGCACCTCTAAATATAACTTTAACCCAAAAATTGGTTTGAATAAACCATTATTTACCAAATTGAATAGAAGGTACAGTAGAACCCGGATAAGTACCTCACCGTAATTGCCCCGTTTTTATAGGCACCAGAGTTGTAAAAGAATGCAATCTTTCGTCAAAATTCCCATTTATTTAACTACATTTTGGGAATACCTTTACATTCTCATTGCAATACTTTAACTTCGAAGAAAAAATCGCAGTTAATTTTGACGTCTTTTGTGTAAATAAAAATCGTTTAGAGCAGTCAAAAGACTTGAT
>CAKKXW010000212.1:19045-29326 GCA_920937365.1 Sphaerophoria rueppellii | reverse complement strand
TGTTTTCGACATCTGGATAGGGTTAGAAAGATTTACTATGTTTTTTGAGGACCAAAATGGGAATAAATCAGGTTTATTATATGTTTCTCGCAAGCTAAATAATCTTCGACTTCGAGTTTGATACTTGAATTCGGGAAACAGATGAGACCGAGGAATAATAGTTTTCGTACCGTAACAACTTAAGTATAATAGTATAAAAAAAAGTAAGGAGGCTAATAAAGAAAATTCTCACAAGGCATTCTCATAGGAAGGCGATTCTCTCTCTCTTAGTAATATGCATTTAGTTCAAAATTTGTCGTCTGCAGTTGGGTGGCGCTTGAAGCAGTAAGAATTTTCAGTTTCAGTCCGGAACACTCTTAAAAGAAATAATCGGAGGAATGAAAAAAAATATGATAATATGAATTCAACAATGCCATGCTTTTGATAATAAGGAGCCAGAGTAGACAAAGGGCTTAAGTTCATAGTTTGAGCTTCAGCTTCTAATAAATCGAACGCTCTTTGTATATTATTTGGACTAAATAAGGGTAAAACCAGGAGTTTTTTGTATCATTTAGAAAGATTGGGATAGGTCTACAGCTTTTGTTTAGTATCGTAGATTCTGCGGATTGCCCGCGTATAATTGAACCAACATTCTTTGAGGTCTACTTCGGGAAATACTGCTATTGTTAGAAGTGCTTCATAATTTTGATGATCAGTGAGTCAGTGAGTCAGTCAGTGAGTCAATTACGGTTTTTGAATTTTTTACCGTTCAATATCTCAAGAAATAGTGGTTCTACAAAATCATATTTTTTTAAGGACTTTTGTCTCCATGAAGATATTACATAATTCTAATTTTCGAAGCTTCAAACTCTATGGGTTCAAAAGTTACGGGGGGTTACAAATGTTCTTGAGTTCGATCCTGTAAAAAGGGAGTAATGGTAGAACTTGGCTGGGCACTACCGTGCCCTTTGATATATAAAAATCAATTGCTGTTCGTTAGTCTCGCTTAAACCTTGGAAAAGCTGGACTGATTTATTTGATTATCGTTTCGAATTATGAATGTAAGTTCAGGGAAGGTTTAAACGGAGAGAACCTTTAGAAAAATGCACATACAAACGTGTTATGAGCAAAATTAATTTTTCCTTACTTTTTGAAGCGTTAAAAACAAAGTAATGTGTTTCCTTTTATTATTATTTTATTTTTTAATTGTTAATTACGTTGGAAATAAAATGTGAGAATAAATATTAAGCTGTGTACCTACATATGCAGGTACCTATTTTTCTTTCAAACTATAAATGTCATGAAATCTTTTTAGTTTTATTCAACTAAAATAGGTACGCATCCAGATCCAGAGTACTTGCAAGTTTTAAAAAATAAATTCAAAAAAACCATTGAGTGTGTGTTATAGGAAAATAACAACAGCCAGTTAACGAAGTCTCTATTCCACACAAGATTTTTGCTGTCAGATTCATGTAAAGTGAAAAACTGAAAAATTTCTAAAAAACAAGTGTTCACCTACCTTCGGCTTATGGATTAGCAGCTGGATAATTCAAGCCATCACATAAACTCTTAAGTTAAAAAGTTATAATTAAATAAAACTTAGATTTTTTTTCAATCCTTATGCAATGTAATTTTAGGAATCGAAAACAGAAGAAAGCGATATGAAATTCTCTAAGCTCCACAAACATAGAACTGTTTATTAAGGCCACAATTAGAATTACTTCGTGTATAGAATTAGAATTAGAATTAGAAAGAACGTGTTAGAAAAAAACGCAAGTTTATTGAAGAGGACTCCAGGGTTTTCCACCAAATCAGTTACTCTTAGTACAACTTAAGATTGGAGATCACCTCCAATGGAAAGTTTCTAGTTTCAGCAATCGGAGAGGAGGAAGTGGTATGTATCCACAATTCCTTTTGACGCCACCGGGTAACCTCTTCCAGAATTAACAGTTCTGACTACACTTTGGTCCTTGAGGAGAATTCGGTACCTTACTTAAGACGATTTCGCCGAGTTGAGAATGTCTTCCAGCAAGATAATGCCCCAATTCATTTAAGTCGTCAAAGTTTGGATTGGTTCGAATCGAAAAAACATTAATTTGATGGAGTAGCCGTCACATTCTCCAGATTGCAACAACATCGAAATTTTAACTCGCAAATGTATGCCCATAATAAGCAATTTGCTAGTGTTGCTGAGCTGCTAGAGGCAGTTGTGACAGAATGGAACGCTTAAGACGACTCCATATTGAAAAATCTAGTTAATAGTATGCCAAAAAGAATTCTAAGATTGGTGGAAAATAGAGGCAACAAAATTGCAAATGATTTTTTTGTTAAAAATGGACTTAAAACAAAGAAAAAACAAAAAAAACAATAAATGCGGTTATATTTTTGCAATAAATCAAAATCTGTTTTTAATTTTTAAACACCAGGAGAGAAAATAACGGTACTTTATTTTCTTTTCAATTTGCTTGATCAGTGATGTAACTCAATAAAAAAAAAGTAAGGAGTCACTCCTATTGTAGGTTTTCTTTTAAACGCATTTTTCCGGGTGCGGTTATACTTATACAAGGCACTGTATTTGCGTATTTCCGTTACATTTTTTCGGCTCAATTATCTCGCTAACCACTGTCATTTGACGAGGTATTGTGTTGTTAAGAGCTGATTAGGTTTTGAGCGAAACCCGCTTAGCAATAAAAAATCTAAGACAACCCTAATATAATGAAAATTATGATAATGTCTGCAATAATTTCAACAATAATGCAAAAAATCTTATAATTAGTGTGAAAAAAAATAATGTCCAGGGGTATCATAGACTATATTTCATTACTAGCTGACCCACCAAACGCTGTTTTGCCATATAAATGTCAATCTTCGGAAATTCTAATCCGATTAGAAAAAATATTTCACTAATATATAATTTTGATCAAGTTGATGTTTTTTTTTAATTATTCTCAAATCAACATATTTCACTAATAGGAAACTACAATAATCAGGAGTAATAAAGGCTGTATTTTACAGTGCAAAGTAGTTGTACATGACTCCACGAGTTGGTATGACCAATTTTTGACAGATGGCGCCATTGTTATTCAATTAACTTAATGTATATCATCAGTTTTATTATATTTGACTTTGAAAACCAACATGTACATTGCACAACTACAATAGTATGCATTGGCTTTAGATTTTGCAAAACAACTAATGTTTTTAGCCGTGTGGACCACATGGGTTGCACTCATATATTATTCTGTTTTTATTACACATACTATTTTCTTAAACAATAATTGAGTGAAGATTCAAGGAAACCTTCAGTCGGCCAGTTGGATTCAAATCCAAAGCTTGAATCTTCCGAATCTACATATAAGACAAATATGAGTTTGACTTTAAGGTTAACTGAAAAGCAGAATATACGAAAAATCCATATAAATTATTTCACCAGACGTAAAGCGCAGCCTTCACAATTTGTTAAACCACTTCCTTTTGAAGTGAGGCAACATCTTCAAGAATCGTCAAAACGAAAACTTAAACTTGCCTAGAAAAAATTCAAATTGCTTGCAATTTAGTGATAACACAAATTTGTATGATTTCTATTCAAAAAAATGGGTTTCACCGATTTGAGTGTTTCTTCACTGCAAGTACGCTATAAATTATAAATAAAGACAAAAAAGAATCCCCAAAATCGATCATCCTCAAGTGCTGATAGCTATTTTAAGATAAGAAACAGTTACAGAAATCCCCCAATAAATTCGGTTTGGTGTTTTATTATTATTATTTTTTTTTTTCTTTTCTTTTTTGAGAAACAATATTGTTTTCGTTTAAAGCACAAGAAACCTCGCTCATTATCTTGCTTGCCCAGGAGATGAAAAAAAAGTACAATGAACAAAATGAAAATAAAACAAAAAATCGAAATCACAAAACCCGAAAATCTCCCTAAAATGGAAATCTACAAAACCCCAAAGTGGTGATCATTTCCGTTTGGGAGATGTTTCGCGAGAAAAAAAGATGAAGGAAGACTTTGTTTTAAATTGTTGATAGTGGGGCGGATATACGGAACATGCGAAAAAGAGAAATGTTTGGGATATCGTATTTTTTATTATTTTTACTTGAAAGAATTGCCTATTACTTAAACGTACCGTAAGAACGGTGGTTTGAATGAAAAAAAAAAATTGTATCCTAGTTTTTTCGATAGAGAACAATTTAGATTTCCCACAGTAAAAATTATAAAATAATCATATCATTGTAAGGAAACTGTAAGAATGAAACCAACGAAACTGTCTCTAACTTTTTGATTATGCAAACAGTAAGTAATACAGTTGCAACTTTAAAAATGAGCCTCATCACATAGTTTTACAAGGCACTCCCATTCGCCTTGAACCTATTCACTCCAATTTAAAAATTTTCCGTCCTACTGTATCAGGCAGAGAATTGTATCAACTACCAAAGACAAATTCTGTTTCTTTATTCTAAATGGAAAAGATGGGAATCCACACCGACAAATCTATAATCGGATCGGAAAATGTATCTCTGCGTTAGCTGTTTTCGAATCGTGTCTTCAAACGTCGTCGTCGTCGTCATCCTCTATTGCTGTCTGTGCTTTAATCAAATTTATTCCCATCCCTATGCGGCCCCAAACTAGAATAAGGTCTTCTTTCACAACAGTGATGTTTAAAGAATAGCAGAAGGGGGGTTTTCTCAAGTATAACAACAAAGAATCAAAAGTATTGTAGGTAGTAGACATTACTTACGAACACATCTCGATTTTCTATATAAAACGAGCTTTCTCCCTCCTAAAGGAGGTCAGTTATCGACGACATCTACGGCAGCGTTCTCTTTCACAATATTTGAAAGTAAACGAACATCTTGCGTATCAACACAAAATTTTTTTGAAGTATCCTTCGTTCGTTCTTATATAATATCAGTTTTTATGCCCGTTGTGCTTTCAATTCGTAACGTTTTTAAAGAAAAAAAGGAAAATTGTTGAAAAACTCAAAAGCAAACAAACGTATGTAAGTTAGTGTTATTTTTGGAAAGTCTCACAATCGGAGGAGAAATGAATTCAGAAGTTTTGTTGTTGGTGACAATTTTTGTCGCCTTTGCAATGGTCATTATGGCGGGTAAGTTTTTGTTGGTTTTGTTTTTTTCTTTCGTTTACTTTAATCTTTGAAGATGGAACTCAACGGAGTTTTTCAAAACACAATACACAATTTAGCATCTTTTTTTTCGATTGGAAGTTGCTTTAGACTTGTAAATAGGGTGAGGGTAGAATAAGAGGATTAAAGGCAAATGTCTTTACCAAACCCTGCGAATAATAAGAATTTTATTTCACGTGGAAATTGTTGAACAATTTGAACATAAAATTACCTTTTTCTTAGGACAAACGAAAACGTAAACATTTTGTTTTCAAAGGTAAAACTGTGGATGAATGCACTTTACACGAATTTCCACTTCAACTGAATTGCTAAAACTTAGTAACTGTAACTGTTGACATTTTCGTCAAAAAGTCAAAATGTTAAGACGACGATTTACAGAACATTTAAGTGCTGTAGGAAACAATGTTATACTTGTAATGCAGAATATTATTTAGTATATTGATTCGATATAAGTTTCCAGCAGTAGAGAATAGAATGAGAAAAAAGAGTTCAAGTTCTGGCAATGAGGATGAGGCGTATACAGTGTTCCAAGAAAGTGATGGTACAGCATACATTTTTAGTCACAATGCTTAAAATATTCTGCAATAGAGAAAAATTTCAATTTTTTTTCAACTTAATTTACCAGATTCAAAATTGTTCCTTATTTCAATAACAAGAAAAGAAACAATTTTGCCATAAATACATTTGAAAGAAAACAAAAATATTTTTAACACATGAATTCTCTTCCACAAAAGTCATGGTACACCTGGCAACTCCTATAAATTTTTAAAGAACTGTTCAACGGTAAATAGTTTGATTAATTTTTCTTATGCCAGTAGTCCTTGTTGCTGCACCGAAGCAATTGTTTGAGCTAGGACCTTTACATTTTCTGTGTAATTTTTGGTGAAAAAAGTCATGAAAATGCGAGGAATGGGGTTAACTGTAAATGAAAGGCCCTTGATCATTGATCTTCATCAAAATCAAAACAAAATTTACTCCAAAATGTGCAATGCACCATTCAAAACGAACATAAGCGCTTTAAAAAGCATGTTCGTTGCTTAGTGGTTAGATGCATTAGCTGCTAAGCAGAACGTCCGTCGTGACGGAAGTGGGTTCGAGTCCTACTCGTGCCCACAGTTTTTATTTCATCTTTCACGGGTACTGCCTCTTGCGAAGAACTGACAAAACTTCCAAGAGTATCAATCTGTCATGAAAAAGTGCTTCTAAACTTTGCCGTTCGGAATCGGCGTTAAATTGTTGGTCCTCTCAATTCTTCACACGCACATAGAGAATTGTTGATGAGAGTAAGGCCTTGGCTTTTCAAGAGCTGTCGCGCCTATCAATTAATTAATTAATAAGCGCTTTAAAAACGAACACACGTCGAATACAAGTCGCGTATTGGCCGTAGATCAAAGTTTACTTACATACAAAAAAAAACAAGCACTTGATAGCCTAAGATTCATTTATAGGTGCGAGAAAGATAGGTAGAGAGCTTGAAATGTACAATGAAAACATAATTCATCCTGAAACTGTGCGCCATGCCATCGTTGAAGCTGGGTTCAAGCCTAGTTTACCTATAGAAGGAAAAGGAGGATTATGTTCTCGAAACAGTTCGTAAATGAGAGTCCTGACTTCTGGCGCAAGGTAATTAATTCAAACCAATCGAATTAAAATGTGTTTGCCTCAGATGGACTAGTTAAAGTATGGCGAAAGTGAGAGGGTGCCTTAAATCCGAAAAATACGATTGATACCTGCAAAACGGTGGTGAAAGTTTACGTGATATGGGGCTCTATGGCTGCATATTGGGTCGGAGATCTTGTTTTAAAAGAGAATACCATGGACCGACATATTGACCTTATCCTAAAAGACAATTTAGAGGATAATGCGAGAAAACTTGGTCTTTTAAATAATTTCTACGTTCAGCAAGCAAGCAAGCAACAATCACAAACATACTGCCCAAAAATGCATATGGCTAATTAACAATACTCCCCTCCTATTTGTGATCCCTCAAAGCTCCAAGAGAATTTGTGCAATTTTCTCTATCGCAACAAAACGCACTAAGTTAAAGAAAAGCAGAATATTGCACAAACTTACACTGAAAACTAAGTCAATTCAATGAAAAACAGAGGTGAAGAGGTGAAACGAATGTCTCAAGGCTACCGAGCACGAACTGAAGCTTGTAAAGACCAACAGGGAAATATCGTAGTAGAGTCACACTCAATGCTTAGGATATGGAAGAACCACTTCTGCAGACTGTACAACGGCGATGACGAATCGAATTTCGCTTTCAGGCAGAATAAACCATTCAATGAAGACGACGCAAGCCAATGTGTGATATACCATAAACTGTCATGCGACTTCTTAAACGTCATATTGGAACGAATAGTGCAGTGCACTCCAACGTCAACACCAGAGGCACTATCTTCCAGAAGTCTGTGTAACTACTCGCGTACGTTAATGACATTGACATCATTGGGAGAACGCAGCGTGATGTCAACAGTGTTTTAAAGAGTATACAGACAGAGGCTGAAAAAATGGTTTTAGCTGTCAATGAGGGCAAAACAAAGTATATGCTATCGAGAAAGGACACCCAACATTGACGTCTTGGACAAAACGTCACGATAGACGCATATAATTTCGAGGTAGTTAGGGACTTTGTATAGTAAAGCCCTCTCGCGAACAGCTAAGGTGACGCTCTATAAGACCCTCATCATCCCCGTCTTGCTATATGGTGCAAAACGGATGAAGGCGCCCTAGGTCGGTTCGAGAGAAAAGTTCTACGGAAACTCTATGGTGCTGTCTGCATAAACAGTGAATGGAGGAGAAGATTTAACGACGAACTGTACGAGCTGTACAGCGATACTGACCTAGCTTAAAGAGTGAACATCTAGTTCTATTAATCATCCGCATGCGAAATAACCAGCAAATTGGTTGAAGCAATACACTTACATACTTATCCGGCTCCCAATCCTGGTAGGATCTTAACCTAAGACACAACAACTTTTCCATCGTATTTGGCCCCTCGCATGCGTTTTCAAATAGTCAAAACCAAACGCTCTGGCATCCGGAGTTACTTGGTCTTGTACCGCAGATTCGGTCTTTCTGGTCGTCTTGAATATGAGGGCTGTGAAGAGAAGGCTTTCGATTCGCTCGATGTGGCCTAGCCAATTTAGTCGCCTTTTATTGACTTTTTGAACTACATCCACAGCTTACAGTTCGTGCGTGGATGAACGCCATCGTCGCACACAGGACCGAAAATCCGTCGAAGAATTTTTCTTTGTTGGATTGATGTTCGTTCAAAGCTAGGTGAATTCTTAGCTACCTCGAAATTATTGCTACGAACAGTGACGTTTGTTCCAAGGAGGTGGACAGATGTTCTTTTGTTTGTTTGTAGCATGTACTTTGTTTTGCTCTCATTCTATTCAAGACTAGCGAGCTTCATCTGGTCTTCAATCACTGTCAAGGCTTCAAGCACAGCTTTTTGGAAACGACCGATGATGTTTTTATCATCTCATAGTCTAGGAGCTGGGTGCATTTCTTGATTATAGTGTTTTCCGTGCTCATACCTGCCTTGCGCACTATTTGCTCCAAGATTATATTGAAGTAATCACATGGCAGCGCATCACTTTGTCTAAGCCCTGTACATGTTTGAAATATCTCAGATTACCTGTACCGATTTGAAGACTGTATTGTGTATTGTTTAGGCTTTAGCGTCGTACGGCACAGCTGGATCGAGATCCCAAATTCAGAGATCGCCATCATAAGCTCTTGGCGGTGGATGACGCCAGTTCATATCTTTTTAACTTTTAAAATCTGTTTGAATATATTATATACCGACCCGACAAGCACTGTTTCGTCAACAAAAACAATATTTTTATTGTCAAATGTCCAATGTTTTCTATTTTTGTTTGTGCAAGAAAAGTACGTCTTTTACTCTCACAAGAAAAAAAAAAAAAGATAAAACTCTTTAATCGTATTGAAAATTTGAAGATAGATAGATTTGTTGACTTGTAAAGCAACGATAGTTAATGTCAAAGCTGAGCCGGAATTTTGGCGTAGGAACCAATAACGACATGTGCGCGTGTATAAGATTTGTGATATTGAGAAAATTGCATGTGGTGAACATTTCTATTATTATCAATTTCTCACAGTTGGCTTAGGTAAGACTACTCAAACATAATGACGCGATGTAAAAAAATGCTGTGTATATCAGTTTTAGTCTCTTTACATTGCACCACAAGTCAACTTTACAGATGTGTTACTAATTCATTGATAAAGTTCAACATTTTCTAACTATTTGGTTTATTTACCTAACTGATGTAATATTGCATTGATCCAAGCAATATTTAACTGCTGACATTACATGGAAATTGCAATTAATTTTTAAAAACTGCCAAAACTGCTGACAAACAAATAAATTTGAAATGTTTTGTGAAATTTAAATTTTATTCCATCGGCAAGTAAGCTATAGAATAAGATAAGAAAATTCCAATACATATCGTTTTTTGTTTTGTTAACCCTATTTCAACGCTAAAGCCTTCATAAAGTTCACAGATTTCAAATAAATACAGAAATCTTCAACATTTCACATCAATAACACTTAAGACAACAAAGATTGTTTTATTGTTAAAGATGGATTTATTTATATATAGCCAATGGGAAACCACAATTCTTGTTTGTGTCATTTGAAGTACACATTTATCATGATTATTTGATCTAAGACGCACCCTTCAAAGTATTTTCCTTGTTCCAGGAAAAAATAGGTTATATCTATGTTTTTTTTAGCAAATTCTTTATATTTTTAAGAAATTGTGTTTTTCAAGGAATATTTACATAACATTTTTTTTCTTTTAATATTATGTTTGAGTAGGCAGAGGGATATTCTATGATTGTATATTTAAGATTTAAGATTTAAGATTTATTTCCATTTCATGTTTACAATTATTGTCTTAGCAAAATAAGGTTTAATTATAATGATTAATAGCGTAAAGTTAACAATAAGTATTTAATTTTAGTTTGTACATAAAGTATTAATAAATTCGTTATTTAAAAGTTAACAGTATTTAATTATACATAATATATTATAACAAATCATTACTCATTATATTATAATTATGAAGGCTATAAAGTACAAAAGAGTGTTTGACCATGAATTATATAAAGAAATGGTATCATGCAC
>CAKKXW010000211.1:0-19431 GCA_920937365.1 Sphaerophoria rueppellii | reverse complement strand
AGCGGTTAGAAGATCGAAAGTACAAGAGTGAGTTCGTGAAATTGTAGTACCTAATCGACCACCACTCTATCCATAGGTCGAAAATAAAACAATAAAAAATAAATAACAAATAAAGCCTAGTAGAAAATTCGCGTTATCTTTAGGTACTTGGCTGAAAATTCCTAATCTTACTTTTTCTCAAATAATTTCTTTTTCATTATTAAAAATTTAATTTATGAAAAAATTATTCTTCGATTTCTTTTTTTTTTTTTTAATATGTATAATGCTCTAAACTGAATTAGCTTGTTATAATGTCACCATAATATATAATAATGTAACTTTTGCTCCTGTAGACTTAAGTCTTTTGTAAAAGATGATCCGAAATAAACAATAAATAAAAAATAACAAAATAAAAGCTGGATACCTATCTCACCACCAGCTAATCCATGATGTTAAAGTGCTTGAGTGAGAACATGAAAGCTAGAAGATTGGCGAAAAGGTATATTCTTAGTCCGTCACATAAGAATGGAAATATCACAGAGCACGGCAATTATTGGCAGGCAAGGTATACAACCTTGTTGAATAGAAAATCGGACATAATCCTCTTTCCTTAAAGATTCTATAGCCCCATCATACGTGAAAAACATACTCGGCAAAAATATCAATGTGATATCGTACCAGACAAATCAAAAATTGAACATAAAGTCACCTTACGGAAGGCGATATGTCTTCAATCTAACATTCCAACAAACCATCGCTTTAAAGGCTTTTTTAAGGCCTCAAAAAACTTTTCAAATCAATTTAAGGTACCAGGTCTGCTACTCAGACCTGTCAATACCTAGATGCCGAGAAGGGTGACTCCTGTTCAACCTGACGTTAGAGAAAGTAATCTGTGACTCTGGAACAACTCAAGGGACTATCGTAACCAAGTGTTTAGCTACTAATTCTTGGCTTATGCGCAGATGCCAATGACTACTTTGGAATGAATTTTTCAAAGACAATAAACACAGTTTTTTGAAGAAATAATGTTTTTCGATCAAAATTTGTAAGTAAGCAAAGTTGAGTTCTTTGGTCTAGAAGTAAAAACTAATTTACAGAATATTTAAGCTAAACACGATTGGAAGATCTTTCAATATCTATTTTTTTTTTTCTTAACAAATTTTCTCCAATTCTTTTTCAATCATTTCCTCAAAAGTGACAGAAACAATTGGCAACCAATTTTGTGGCAAAAAATTGGCCGAATTCTTCCAGCTTCCAATCGTGTAAAAAATATTGTTGACGATTGACAGCCAATTTTATTCCAATAAGATCCGATTTTTCAATCGTCAGATAAACAGGCAAATAGTGTTTATTCCACAAATAACCAAATATTGGATTTTTCAATCGTCAGATAGACTTTATCTGACAAAAATCGCTCTAATTTATTCGACCGATGAATACTCAGATAAGTTTATTTGCCAGTATGTTATTTTTATTTTTATTCGATGATTGGAAAATCAGCTCTAAATAGAATAATTTTTGTATTAACCGTATAATAAGTCAATTTCATTTGAAACAAATTTGGCATTTGGATTGGTTTCTGTTGGAAGACATTTGACAATTCGGTCAATATTGGAAGATCTTATAGTCGTCTATACTTAGCTTAGGTATCAATTTCAAAAACAGTCAACGTTTTTTTTTATAATGGGCACACACTCAAGGGGTTTTTATACCCTTATTATGCCATAGACACAGTGAGTGCTTTAGGAAAGAAGGAAGGGGATAGAGAGGAGGTGCTGGTGTACATTGGTTTCAAATTCCTGAATATTGCAATGATCGGGAAAAACAAAGTGTGGAAGAGAGTTCCACATTCGCGTAGTACGGCTAAAGAACGATTCTCCATATTTGATCGTACGACGGAAGTTGGGCTCGAGTGTAAAATGATGGGCATTCCTGGAAGCGCGGGTATTACGGTTGAATTGTTCATGGGGTGGAATGCAACTGGCTATTTCTCTAGAGCACTTACCGTAGAAGTAACGATAAAACAGTGAGAGACACGAAACGTCGTAAGTGGTCTAAAGGAGTGAATAAATCAGTGATACCTCTATCACCGATCATTCTTACTGCTCTTCTTTGTATACCATCCAAGAGGCTTAAGTAAGTTACTGGAGCACCAACTCAAAGATGGGAATTGTGCTCAAGCTTTGGACAGATATAAGTCTTATAGATAACAGCCAGATCAGACGGGGAGAAAAATTTCTTGCATCGTCTTAAGAAACCCAAACATCTTGCGGCATTTTTGGCTACATCACGTATGTGCTCGGTCCACATGAGGATGTCAGTGATGCACATACCGAGAATCTCGAGATGTTCGGTCTCATTGATGCAAGTGTCACTCATGGACAGTGGCAAGGGGGGTATATCTCGCTTCGAAGCATTAAACTCTACACGGTGTTTAATTCCCCATTGGATAATGCTGTTTAAGTCAGAGTTTAATGAGCTTATCATATTTTGCCGTTGCAGTTCCACACCCGAAGAGGAGGGATGTGAATCTGGAAACGAATATGAAAAGCTAAGGGAACTATCGTCAGCGACACAATTTTTTGGATAAGAAGTAACAGACAAGATATCAATAAAATAAATAAAAATGATAAAAAGGGTTATAAGAACTGCCTAGCAAAAAGGTTCTCTTTCCCGAGCGAGCTAACAACTGGAGTGTCATTGTCAATGAGCGTAGGGACTGAGGAAGAAGAAGAATTCTTCATATTTTTTACAAATGACCAAAGATTCTTACTTTCTTCCTTTGGGACATTGAAGTATTTTTTGCTTTAATTTTTGGTCATTTAAAAATTTGGTCCGCCGAATATGGGCATTGCAGGCCTTCCTGGCTTGTTTAAACTTGTTCCGGTGTTCCTCAGTTGGGTTGGCTCTAAAACACCGGAACCTTACTTCTTAAAGACGAAGTTGATCGAAATTTAAGTTTTAGATACTTCCCAACAACATTATGTACCTTTATTTCGCAAGTAAACATGTCTCTACACATCGATTGTCTCTCAATACACAGCCATTATTTTTGATCGATTAACGGCCCCTTAGAACTGACCTTTACATTTTGAATAGGACTTTCAGCTTCAAATAATCAGGACTATCCATTTAAATGTCTACAAAAGAACTATAAAGATTAATGTCGTGCCGAACCTAGAACCTTTTGGATGGTTTTAATCACATTAAACGCAATTCTAAAGTAAAATGCATTATAATGTTTTTCAAAAGTAATTTTCCTCTTAACTTTGTTCAAATTTTATCCATTTTTCACAGAAATCTAATGACAATATGTTTTTCTTGAATGTCTTTTATTATTAGCCCTTGAACTCGAGGCGTCTAAAGACAAAAACTGAAAGACTCACAAAGTACCTATCAACTGAATACAAAAGCGATATTGAAACTTTTATCGTCTAATTACTACCTTCAGAAAAACATCTGGAAGAGAAAACAAAAGTTAATGGCTTATTAATTCAAACTTTTTAATTAGAAAAATTCATTTCCGACTTAATGTTTTTGATAGACATTTAGTATTTGTTTTTCTCCTTTTGAACAAGGGACGTTCCTTTGAATCTCTTAAGCCAATGGAATTGGGTGTTTCTTTTTATAGAATCACTTAAAAGTAACAGAAAATGTCATTTAGAGCTTAAGTTCTCAAAAACATGATGCGCATACCTTACTGCTACTATTGTCCTTCTTTTCGTTTTGTTCTCTTCTTTTTTGTGATTTTCTCATAAGACCCGATTTAGCTTAATAGAGAAAAACAAAAATGGAAGAGATTATATTCTTAACTGCAGTTAACAGGAAAAAAACAAAAGAATCACAAAAGATGATGGAAACAACAAGAAACAAGAGGAAGCAATAAAATCGACCCAGGACCAGGAGTAAGCAGCAATCTCTGCATGTTCATCCTTCCTTCCTTAGCATTGGCAATGTGGGTAGTAGAAGAAAAGCTAGGTTCTTATTGAGATTAAAATGCAAGATGTTGACGAAAATTGAAATAAAAGATGAAAAATATATTAGGGATTTTAAATCCCACACGAAGGACAGCTTCTAGCTCGTATATGAGGATGGGTATTATTTTTGCATTGTCTCTGGTGTAAGGATAATGTTTTGTGCTCATCTGCACGTAACAGTGATGTCCCTGATACGTTGACGTAAAACAGAAATAATTTGTTAAGTTTCTTGTTTTCTGAAATTCTGAAAGTTTGTATGTAGGACTGACCTGGAGGAAATAACTTTTGTACCACTATCTCCGTTCGACAGCTTCTTCCGCCCCGTTGACAATCTTTAAGAGCAACCTCTTTGTTATTTGCTAACACTTCGAAATGAGAATGTTGTGCAATACTGAATTAGTCCCTTCCAAGTGAGGTTAGGCCTGAGGATGGATACTTCCCCCTACGAAATAATTTGAACCAGGACATAATGATTTTAAAATTCTGACATGGAACATTTAGTTTGCCCTACAGATCCAGAGCTGTATAGTTTCAAAACTTTGTCTTGGCATAAATAGCTGACATAAGGACGCTATCAATAATTGATGTCTTGAAAGAACAGAATATGACACCATCAATAAATGGAGGCTATCAATTATTCGCGTGTGACGAAAGCGCAGAAGTTCGACAAATCCTTCCAGACGCAGTACATACCGCGTTGCACTATTGCAAGGGCGGAGGATATTTGACACACCCTTTATTAAAAGACTTTTAATCTCCTACGACTTCGATGAGCTGGTATGAGCAAACAAGAAATATGAAGAATTCTTCTTCGTTCTCGGTCCCTACGCTCCAGTCGTTAGATCTTCAATTCTACGCTGCCAGAGAGTGTCATGCCTCTACCAATTCTTGAGCACGTCCATGATTCCATGTGAGAAATCTTCTGTCGCACTCGTGCTGTGGCGAGAGTCCTTAGAGATACACCCGGATGGTAAGCTTTATTTCTTTTGGGCTCGTTTCAACTAGTTGGAGAACAGCATTACGTCGCCTGAGAATTGGTTTGTTCCATACTCCACTTTTTTCGTTTCCGAATTAGGAATGGGTTTTAAAGTAATTTTGTATGCTCTTTCTAAATTTGTGATCAGGTTTGCACTTTTTTTTCCAGTCCCGAGATATTGAGCATCAAAACACTTCAAAATGACCGGCAATAGGCTTTTGCAGCAACGGGTCCACTAAGTAATCTGATGGCTTATCTCACCGAACAGAGGAGGTGTCCAGATTCCCATGAGTCCGTCCTTCGTTGGATTAGAACCTTTTTCGAACCGTCTTGGACAAGAAGTGGTATAACACGGGTTCAAGTTTGAAACCATAACATAAATGCTTGTGTGCCCCAGGGATCTGCTTTGTCCCCGGCCCTCTTCCTCGTATTCATAATAATATCTTTTCTGGAACTTCTAATACAAAATCCAATAAATTGTTTCGCTAACGATAGTACCCTAAGCGTAAGATGGGGCTACAGTCCGTTGTTACTTGGGCCTCAACCAATAGTCTCCGTCAGCCAGCTCGGTCCTTACTCAGCGGTCTCCAGGTTTTCACTCCAAGTTGATTGAGCTCCTTTTCCACTTGTGTGCACCATCTGAGTCGTGGTCTCTACTTCTACGTCCCTGGGGAAAAGTGTCGAATGCTTTCTGGGCTGGAACATTAGTGATCATCCGCTCTAAATGACCAAACCTTCTGAGTCTCTGGACCTACTTTCTTCTGGCTAAGACCATGTCGTTTGACAACACTTCTGCATCATATAGCAGGACTGGGATGATGAGGGTGTTGCACAGTTTTACCTTAGTTACTCGAGAGAGGGCTTTTCCGCTCAATTGCTTTCTTAGCCCAAAGAAACAGCGATTAACAAGAGTTATTCCTCGTCTGCTCTCTGTGCTGGTGTTATTGCCTCTACTACCTCGAAGTTGTATGCGTCTCTTATGACGTTCTGCCTGAGCCGTCGGTGTTGGGTGTCCTCCCTCGAAGACAGCACATACTTCGTTTTTCCCTCATTTAGCGCTAAAAGATTCCGTAAGCTCGTTGGAAACCTTGATGGCGCATTGTCCATTGTCAATTTGCACAAGCAAACGAGCTTGGCAGGGATGCCAAAAGTAGACATAGCTTTATACAATCCGTCTGGTGATGGTTATCGATTTGGAGTGCATTGGTTTTTTTCCAAGATCTGAAAATTGTCGATGGTTGACTTTCCTGGTCTGAAGCCACATATTGATAAGAACCAATCAGTACGCTGATTCCTCTATAGTTGGCCCAGTTTATAGGATCTTCCTTTTTCAGGATTAGGCAAACAATGCTGAGGTTCTATTCATCGGGGATGCATTCTTCCCACCATATCTTACAGATGATTTTGTTATTGGTCCTATCTACATCGTCGCCTGACTTATATTTTATGTGTCAAACCGAACTAAAAAAAACACGTTCTTAGTTGTTGGTAGCCACAGGCCAGTATAACTTTATTATTCCCGATAAGTAATTACAACTATGTATATAATACTTAATCTAGAGTAACCCGCCGTCTTCAGCGTCGCTGCAGTTACCTTTCGACTAATATCGTATTACTGGGCGCCGATCGTTTAGCGGTGCCCTTCCTATATAGTCTCTTTCTGCTGATGTTGCCAATTTGGGTTCGATTAAATGACCTACTTGTGAAGGTGTTGTCATCAGTTGTTTGTTGTATGTTGTTATTGCTGATGTTGCTATTGTTGGTTCGATTACCTGACCTATTTGTGTAGGTGTTGTCATCAGTTGTTTGTTGTATGTTGTTATTGCTGATGTTGCTATTGTTGGTTGGTTGGTCGATGCACTTGCATATGTTACTCCTGCTGCTTTGAAAAACTAGGCAGTTAGACCATCTGCTTTGTTGGATTTCAGCCGTGATATTACGGGGTTTTGTTCGTCGTCACAGTAATACAGTCTACAGAAGTGGTCTTTCCAAATCCCCAGCGTTGACTGCGAGTCTACTATGATGATGATATCCTTGTTTCAGTACAATTCCCATGTCTGGACTTGTGCTCAAGTGACGTACTTTATTCTTTTGGACAGAATTCAGAACAGAGCGTTCAAGATTATTGATGATCGTTTATTCATCTACATCACTTGAATATCGACGTACTTTTTCATGCCTCACATTCTTTTACCGATTTTTTTTTATTTTTCTCTAATGAAAAATAGGCAGTTGCCTATTCCTCTCCTTAAGATATTTAACCGCCCCTCCAGGTACACCCATCGGTTCACGTTCCAGCCAACTTCAGACGAGCATACTGTCAAATTCAGAGAATCATTCTTTAGCCTTTCTTCGAGAATTTTGAACTCTCTTCTACACCATGTCTTCTCTAGTCATTGAAATGTTCTGGAATTCAAGACCTACATATGTTAACTGACAGTCCTGTTAAACACTTTCCATCTTTCGGAAATCTAATACTGGCACTATGTTTTGGCATATTAAAGGGAATATAAGCCTCTAGTAAGGTCCTTTGCGATACAATTTATGGTAGGAGCCTCTTGGTTGGCAATAAAGTTGCAATTGATATTTGCTATGTTCCCGTGGGTTGAAGGTTATCTGCGATGATTTGTAACATAAAAGTTTTGGTTTTGGAATTCTGTTCGCGTCTTAAATGTTATTATTTAATAGTTCATGGGAATAGCGTCTTGCCTTAATTCCCTTGCGAGCATTTAAGGAATAGTTAAGAAGAAGAAGCCACACCTGGGCTTTTGTTCTTCCGATCTGAAACAATCACTCTATTTTGTTTCCTAACATTACATACATAATCCTTTGTTTATTTATTTAACTCAACTGCAAGGTTTAACCATAATTGCCCTCGTAACTAACCGATTGTTGTTTGCCAACATTGGAAGACTGCATTCCCCGTCCATCTGCGTCAACATAACATAGACCTTGTTGAAGTTCAAGGTCGTTAAAAGTGAGGCTTAGCTCTGGGATATCTGCATTTCATTCAGAGGCATGTTAAATTTCATCAAGAAATTTATTGCACTTGAGGACACAAAACATGGAAAATGTAATTCTTTTTGGCAACTGATGAGAAAAAAACATATTTTTTCTACAGAGAGGAATGAAAACAAATAACGACTGAAACCACAAAAACAATGGCACGTAGGAAGTACTTTAAGGGATGCAAACCATAAATACTTAGTTGGCAAATTGCCAACAAAAATTAAAGCATGATAGTTACTGCATCAATTCTTCTTCTAGTTTTAACACCTTGTCAAAAGGAAAAAAAATGGTTTGAACTATTTCTTTCCCAGGTTTTTGGTTGAAATTTGACATTTTTTATTCTTCTCCGACTCCAGGGAAATATTATGTTAAGAAATTCACCAAAAGAAGATGCGAAATGCCACCATTTTCGGTCACGATAGTGTACTTCCTGTTTAAGACTTGATTTGACATTAGTGGCTCAAGAACTAACTTTAATCATTTTATTAAGCTCTTAAGACACAAGAATAACACTGAAAATTCCTGCATCTAAATGTTTCATCCAAACCATCACCAAGCTACGTTTCGCCTTTAATTAAAGCTCGTTAACATTTTGATGAACTTTACCCGCTCCAGTGGTTTGTACTAAGGAGCTCACAATAAAACGATACCAGAACATCGATTTCGGAAACATTTCGTCAGAGGACAATCAAGTCAACCATTGTTGTCATTAAAAGAAAACAAAAACATCATCGATGCACAAGCACTTTATTGTATGTTTGTGTTTTTGTCAGGCTTTTTATGGGTGTATACTGTATAGTCGGCAGGAAAGGATCTTTTTGAGCACACCAAGCATTTGGGTCATGGTTAAAACTAGAAAATGTAAAATAATTGAATTACTCCTATCTACTTTGTTTTTGCAGAGAACGAACAGAGCAAACAAACGGATACATACATACACAGTGGAAATATGTGAACATGAAGAAGGAGCTCAGTTGGAAATATGCTATGAATGGTTGTGCGTCTTTAAATGTTACATGCTCTGTTCACCAAACCATAAATGGTGCGGTGGTGAAGGAAAAGAAAAACCAGGGTTTCGTGTTTTTTTTTTAGCATTAACATGGGCGTAAACATAATTTATTTTACATCAGCAGAACAGAATTGTTCAATGTTTCCTTTCGAAAAATGTCAACATGGTGGGTAAGTGAAAACAATGTTTCCCAAACTTAATGCCATGTATTTTTTTATTCAACTAGATACAGTCACAATTTGCTTGTTTTGTTTAAGTGGAATGTCACTAAAGACACTAGCCCTTGTATCCTTCTTCAAAGCTATTAGACTGACCATATTTTAGGTGATGCTTTCCGATCGAATTGCTTTCGATGGTTGTTTTTAAACGTTTCTGTGAACAAAATAATAATTTTGGCCTTCTATTTTCACATAATATATCAGGATGTGATGTAACACAAAATACAAAATAGTTGTTTTATAGAAAACAAAAGAGCTGAGCTACAAACTTAAAAATAATAATACTCAAAATTGACAAAAAGTCTTATAAATTAGAAGAAAGGATAAATGAAGGATCTACAATCTGAGAAGTTTGTGAAATATTTAGAGAAGTGGGATGCGAAATCAGTTTGTCAGTGCTATAATTTAGTCCTTCAAAGAAGTCAGAGCAGTTTGAAATACAAAGTGGAGATTGACAAGGCTGTATACTATTATCAATACTGTTTTTCTTGGTGATAAGTGAAGTACTGCACGCAGATTTTTCAAAAGGAATTGGAGGAATTAAATAGACACTGCTATCTCACCTGCAATCTCATCTTTTAGTTTACTCTCTCATAGCATCACGGATTACCATCCAATGACAACAAGGGTAGAGAAAGAAGCTGAAGCCGTATGGCTTTTGAATTTCCACATCAATCCAAGTGAAAATGTTTGTATAACCGGTAAAGATGGTTAGGATTGAACTGAACTTGACGTAAACAGCCAAATCAGAAAACCAAAGGCTGCGTTCAGAATTCTGTCCTAAATATATAAAATTAACTACTTATAAGCTTAAAGACCGTGGCCTGTTGTTGCTTCGCAACGAGATTCTTTTCTGCGTGGTCGGGAAGTCACCCTGACACACAAATCCCAAGCTGGAGTACCAGGTACTTGTTGTGACTCCAAGTGCCAGAGCCTGAAAAACCGCTCTTTTTACGGCCTGGGCTTCAAATAAGTCAAAGTAGCCCGTAAAGGTGTTCACCAAGTAGTTCGGCCTAACTGGAACTGAAGGCGACACCGTAAATTCCAAAGAAGAAATTGATTCGTTGCCGTCTCTCGATGGGAGTGCCTTAGTGGGAACACTTTTTTGCTGTGGGGTAATTGGTAGTAACAGCCTACTCCGCTTCGACCTGTCGACCATGGGAGGCCCTTCTGCGAAAACAAGTTTCGCGATCGCATAGCTCTAAGCTTCATAGTAGAAGTTACTGAGTGGGCTGGGCTTAAAGACCAAACTACGTGCTGCTTTATGGATGCAACACTTCGAAAGTCACAGACACTGTCATAAGAAAGCTACAAAAGTTCGTAAATACCCATCTAACATGCTTGACTCTTCAGAGAACAGATAAGGAATCTATACACTTTATTATTCGAAGACGAACGTGGCACTGGATTGGCCACACACGTTGAAAAGGCGATGTGTGCATTGTGAGTCCAACTATGCAGTGAAACCAGCTCGGACAAGTAGGCAGTCAAGTGCACCGGCCAAAGACTATGCTTGGCGAAGTACAGTGGAACAGGAATCAGCACAACAGAGTTGAAGAGATCTTATATGTATTTCCAGATGTCGCATAGGATTATTGGAGGCTCTATGCCCCTAAGGAATACACTCAGGACGTAATTGGCCCCCGAAAGTAAGAAAGTAAATAGTAAGTAAATGCTTTTAAAACCACTGCTATATGAAGTCACTTGCTGATTTAAGACTTGGATGCTAAGCCAAAGACACTGTGAACTCCTAGTGTTTGAGAGATAAGTCTTACGAAGAAAAGTTGGCTTCGTTTCTGAGGAGAGAAGATTTATAATATAATCAACGCGAAGTGGAAGTGATAGCAACCGCTAGGTTCAACACATACCTCGTATTTGAGAAGATAAACCGCTAGAGTAAATGTGTGCTTGTAGGATGGCGTAAACTAGAACTTGCTAGACTGGACCCCGGCCCTGCCTTCATCTGAGCTATACTATGACTTGATGGAAGGCCTATAAGCAGCGAAAAAATTTAAAAAAATACTATATTTTTTACAAGAATATCAGAAATGATACCCCAACATAAGTGGCTTATTACCACTTATCAACGATTCTCTGAGTGCGTGCAACGAATTGAGGGTGAGTGTTGTCAGTTCTTCGCAAGATGTAATATTCGAGAATGATGAAATAAAAACTTTTTGAAGACGAAGAGGATTCCAATCCACGCGTTCTGCGTAGCGGCCAACGTACCGACCACTAGGCCACGGGCGGCACGTGGCGGCGGATAGACACTGCGTAAGATAATAATGAAGATTAGCGAGTTATGAGGTTTTGGAGGTTCTTAATAACGGGGCGGTTTCCGCAAGCAATTCTTACTCTGCTCCCTATTCTGCAACTGCAAGTACTTCTTGCTGCTGGCGGTGCAATATCAACCAGACATTTGTTGAATTTGGAGAAACATTTTTATGAAATAACAAGAGCACTAATGCCGCAAATATACCTATACCAATGGACGTTATAAATCTAAGTTACTAAACGAAGACGCATGAATAATAGTAGAAGGGATGTAAGTCATAAGCGCTCCGCTATGATATTCGAGTCTAGTCCATTTGGGTTATCCTTCAATGTTTTTGATCGACTTTGTTTCGAAAGAGATTTTAAGAAGGTGAAAACATGCAAGGACTTTTTCCTTCAGATCAAATTTCCGATGAGGGGTCTGCCAAATAATTATTTTTGAAATAAAAAAAAAAAAACACTGAATAATTTCACAAATTTCTTTTTTATTTGAAAGTACAATCTTTCCGGTTAGTAATGGAAAATAATTTCATTCAAATAGCTGCCTCGGGTGGCCACGCAGTAGCCTAAGCTCATTATCGATTGTGTGCAGCTGTATTTCACCAATGGCTTCACGAAAATTATCCTTTAAAGCGTCAATTGTCTCTGGATTGTCGACGTAACACTTATCTTTCACGGCATCCCACAAACAATAGTCCAACGGTGTCAAATCGCAGATCCGAGGTGGCCAAACGACATCAGCTCTGCAGCTTATAATACGAAGCCAATATCTTCTTCAATTTTTGTGAACAAAAATTCGTTTAACATAGCCCGATAACGATCGCCAATGACTGCAACGGCCACTCCTTGCTCATTTTCGGAGAAAAATGGCCCAATTATGCCTCTGGAACAAATTAAGAACCAAATAGTGAGTCGTTTGGGGTGTTTCGGCTTTTCAATGTATGCGAGTGGGTTTTCTGTGACCCAAATGTGACAATTTTGATTGTTTACATACCCGCAAGGATCAAAATGAGCTATTTCGGCAAAATCGACATCTTCTCTAAGTCGATAGCAAGCCCACTTAGCAAAGCGAAAAAGTATTGGATGGTGAGTTGGCTTCAACTCTTGAACCAATTGGACTTGGTATGGTGCCATACCAAAATTTTTATGTAAAATTCGTCTCAATAATATTTCTGAAGTGTTCAAATGAGAAAGACAGTGAATTGATTTTAATGGCGCTTCACGCACATTTTCTGCCACAGCAGCAATATTCTCGGGTGTAAGCACTGTTTTTGGCTTTTTACGCTTTAGTTTATCGATAAGGATGCCAGTTTCTTTCACTTTCTTCACAAGATAATGAACACACGGAGCTGACGGTGCTTCTCCTCTTCAAAAATTCGTACGCAATTTTCGCCAACATTACCATGATTTCCAAATAAATGTCGGAATATTTTCCAGCGTTGTTCAAGCGTATACACAACCATATTCGTTCAGCGGAAGGATAACACTTATTCAGCCCTATCGAGGTATTTTTCGGAGCGGAATTTTGTCCGATTTCGTACGTTTCGGACAAGTTTTGATTCGAGGTATTCTTCCGACTTACAATTCGGAATTTTTTCCGATATGAAGTAACGCAATACGATGAGTAAGAATGTGGTGCGATGACTAGCTTTATTTTCCTTTATTTTTGATAGTTTGTTTTCCGATTTGTCCGCAGAAAATTGTTTGCGGATTTTTTTTTTTTAAATTGTGTTTGAAGCTGTTCAGACTGAAAAATGTTGGTTGCCATATTTTTGTCTGATGACAATAAGCTCGAATACAAATTTAAGCTCCGACCATTTTTGAGTTGCGGAAAATTGTCCGCTCCGAAAAATACCTCGATAGGGCTGATTATTTCTCGAATTAGACATGTGCTAAGTATTACCATTCACGCAATAATCACTAGTTGAAAAAAAAAACGTTAGATGGCGCACCATTTAGTTCTTGAAGCAAGACGAAAAATTACAATAAAACCCAAACACTATCACGCTTCAACGGTTTCAACTAGGGCCACTTGGATATGAATTGGTTAGGAGCATGCACCAGCTCATCTGCAAAATTTGGTCGGAGGAAAGCATGCCCGATGAATGGAACCTCAGCATCGTATGCCCGATCCTCAAAAAAGGATATTCCCTGAACTTCACCAACTACAGAGGTATAAGTCTCCTTAACATCGCCTATAAGATCTTGTCTGCCATGCTGTGTGAACGTTTGAAGCCCTTCGTCAACAACCTGGTAGGTTCCTATCAGTATGGCTTCAGAGCCGGAAAGTCCACCATCGATCAAATATTCACCCTACGGCACATCTTGGAGAAGACCCAGGAACTTCAAATCGATACCTACCATCTTTTCATGGATTTCAAGGCCGCGTATGACAGCGTTTTGGTACCCCATGAAAACTCATCCGTCTGTGTAAGATGACAATGGAAAATTCAAGCTGTTCCATCATGGTCGGATGATTGATGTCAAAAAAGGTTTTAGACAAGTCGATGCGTTGTCATGCGATGTCTTCAACATCATTCTTGAAAAGATTGAGCAAAGCTCCAATGTCAACACCAGAGGCACAATCTTTCAAAAGTCCGTCTAGCTACTAGGATACGCAGACGACATTGACATAATTGGAAGAACACAGCGTGATGTCAGTGGAGCGTTTGTGAACCTTGAGACGGAAGCCAGGAAGATGGTCTTGCCCACGTTAACCGCTAGACCCAAGTTAATGCTGTCGACAAGAAAGGACAACCAACATCGACGTCTTGGAGTACACATCAACATAGACAGATTTAACTTCGAGGTAGTTAAGGACTTTGTATACCTGGGATCCGCTATCAACTCAGACAACAACACCAGCTCTGAAATCAAACGAAGAATCACTCTTGCCAATCACTGCTTCTTTGGACTAAGAAGGCAATTGAGTAGTAAAGTCCTCTCCCGAGCAAATTAAGTGACACTCTACAAAACCCTCATCATCCCGGTCCTCATGTATGGTGCAGACACATGGACTATGACAACATCTGATGAAAACGCTTTGGGCTGCTTTGAGAGAAAAATTCTTCGAGTGATTTTCGGTCATGTCTGCATTAATGGAGAATGGAGACGAAGATTCAACCAAGAACTGTACGAGCTGTACAGCTACACTGACCGAGCCAGAAAATTTAAGGTCCAACGACTTTTATGGTTGGTTCGATCATGTTGAGCGAATGGAAAATAATGCTCCGGCTCGTAGAGTCTTAGAATCCAATCCGGAAGGACGTCGCAGAAGAGGAAGACCGCGACTACGGTGGAGCACATAGGTGGTAAAGGACTTGAACCAACTTGGCGTGCGAAACTGGAGACAGTTAGCCAGGGACCGAGCTGGCGGGAGAAGTTTGTTGGGTGAGGCCCTGGTCCGACCTGGACTGAAGCAACACCATAAGAAAGTAAATAAGTAATTGGACTTCCGCTGCATGACCAACATTCACTTGATTTCGTCAAACTAACCATTCATGCAAATTCGTCAATCACATTATAAAGGTAAATATGGTGATTAACATACGTGTCTATGTTGACAACATAGTGCATACCTCTTCCATTAATTTTGACATTTGAGCCATATGTGTTACTCCAGATATGTACCAAACACCAGTTATAAACCGAATAACTCTCAAACATTATACGTTATCTGTATTGACGTATTCAGTGTATATATACGAATCGAGTCAATCTTGTTTAACATTGAAAACGATTCTTTACGTTAAAAATAGCATCAATGTAAGCCGATATAGTTCCTCCTGATGCTGAGAGACGAAGTTATGTCATGGATAACATTAAAGACATATTTATTTTAGCTTTCTCAACCTTTCATGACAGCCTCGTCATTCGGGATTTCAATTTTAAGGCAAACAACACGAACTTATTCCTTTCCGTCAGTAGCGTAGCTAGGCGTGGGCGAGTGGGGCAATTGCCCACGGCCTCGCGCCTGTAGGGGCCTCGCGCCAAGTCGACACCCTATTGGAATAAAAATGCATAGTCATCAAATATTAACTAATGCATTGAATTACTTCCAATGAAAGATACGCTTATTATTTAAGAAATCCCTAAAAAAAACTATCTTTTTGAAAATGTGCCCTCCCGGCAAAATATAACCCCCTCTCGTTTATAAGATTTTTTTTAAATTTGACCCAACTTACACGCTCTACCTTCTTAAAAAACTGCTCGGTTATAACTTCATATTTGAATCAATTTTTTTTTTTAAATACTTTTCGTTTGTAAATCTCGATGGCCCTCGCTTTTTTGAAAACTAAAGTTTATACTTTGCAAACTTGATTGAAATTACATGTGATTTTATGGAGTTGAAGATGACTATTATAGTTCAATCATTTTATTAACTTAGCACCCCAATCTGCGGAAAAATTCCTAGTGGGATGATTGTTTGTGTGCATCTTTATTACGGTGCTATTATGAAGATGTGAAAAATCGACACTGATATCGTGCCGGTTAAGAAAGTTACAGTGGTCAAAAGGTCATGAAATTCAGTTATTACCCTAAGGCCAAGAGTGGGCAAGAACAAATTGTTCGTCTTGAAAGTATCTAAGAAAAAATTCCTTAAGCATTTTTCTCTTAAATTCATCCTTTTCGGAGTAGAGGGACTAGAACGCCTTTATATTTGCTCTATTGTTTTTTTCTTCTTTCGTATGAAAACCTTCAGTTTCTTTATAGAATAAAACGATTTGTTGAACAGAAACTAAGTTTATCAAATAGGTAGCTTGGGGTCTTGTTAACAATTAATCTGAAGACAAAAGAACAGCATCGATACTAGAAATAAGCTTCTAGGTTACTTCCAAAAAGATGATGAGTAAAAGACAAAATATGATCGTATCTGCGAACCTTGAAAACAAATCTGGCAGTTGCGATAAGGCCTACTTTCAACTTTTGAAGTGACTGAGAATCAGGATCTGAGAAAAGTTCACATTCGTAAGATACAATAGGCAGGAAAAGTGATTTAGCTAGCTTCAGCTTTGTCTCAGTTGATAGACTCAATTTTTCAACAGATAAACCCCTTAGCGAAGCATATATTTTTGAAATACTTGAATTAACGTGAGTGTCCCAGTTAGTTAGGCCTATTATTAAATATTATACCGAGGTTTTTAGCGTGATTAACCAATTCAATAGGGCAATTATTTGAACCACAACCTTTTGTACTTTTTGGCTTTCTTAATTCGAAGGTCTACTCGATTAAGCCGCCCACCGCTGTGGCTTTCAACAACAACATAATCGATGCCATCGGTCAAATTCAGTCTGATTTATGCACCAATGTCATCGAAAACTGGACCTTTCGAATTCAAACATATAAAGTTAAAACCTTAAAGATATCTTCTTTTATTCTTTTAAAATCAACCCTCCAATTTTTATTACAAAACACCCGAGTTTCATACATAAGAAGGAAAAACAATAGAGCAAATGTGAGCGCCTTCCAGTCCCTCTACTCCGAAACGGTAAATTTAAGAGAAAAATGCTTAGAGTATTTTTTTTAGGTAATTTTAAGGCGAGCAATTTATCCCTTACCAGTATTGAACTACGGGCAGTACCTAAATCGCGAAATATTCACGAAAAATGGTCAAAACCACAATAATTTTTTAACTTTTTTAGCCGGCACGATACCAATGTCAATTTCACTTCTCCATAACAACACTGTAATAAAGGTCAAGACAAATTAAATGACTTAGCTGTTGTGGTATCGAATCGGAAAGAATATTGATTATTTGAGTTCATTGATAACTTTCATAATTCCATAATCCACCTATCTAAATTTAGTAATTCTAAATAGTTTAAACTTCTATCCTCCAACCGCGCACTCATTTTTTCTAACTCGAACCACACACTGGGGTGTAACGTTTCATATCATTAAGAATAACGCTTAAGTTTTTCTAAATTAAAAATTAAAAAAAATAATTTGAGAAACATGAAACAACCTCTACATATCAGCCTTAGGAGTTTTATCCATAGAAGCAGAACTAGCTTTTAAAATAAATTACAGTTCTCTTTTAGAAGATTTCAGCAGAGCAAAGAGTCAGAACAATTTGGTTTTGTGAAAATACAAATAAAAATAAATGTTTACATTCCCGCATAGCCCGCTTTCACTTTTTTTCAGTATTATACCCTAATATGCAAAACAAAATATTCAAGGTAACTATTATTTATGTCCATGAAAAGGGCCTCGCGGATGAGACCTTGCCCACGCCTATATTCGGGCTTGCTACGCCACTGCTTTCCGTCGAACAGAGAAATTTTACTCAATAAAAGAAGACAAACATATTTTATGTGAAGGAAATTGAAACAACCCAGGTAAAATGGGATGTCATTTCTGGTTGCCAATAACACTTTCATTCAATTTCCAAAACACTTCGAATAGATTCGAAGTGAATAAATTTTGAATGTACTAAAAATAATCAGTAGACAAAATGATAAGTATACGTCAGAGTGTCGTTAAAACTAAATTGAGCTTCTTGATTTGGCTGAACTAAGGAGTCAAAAATTATGTACATTTTTGCTACATTCGAATGGCATACGTGTAGAGACTCCTCTGAGCTTCAATTTAATTGAAAATAGACACTTGCCTAAAAAAACTCAAGGCAGATGATACAATCACATGCTGAATCATTTTTACGTTAAAATCATTGATTATAGCAAAGAAAAAAATTGAGTATTTTTCGACTGGATATAGTCTCATGTGATCCCCTTTTTTCCTCTTAAATTGGCCTCATATCATATCGCATGAATACATAATTGAATTTAAATGTCCCCACAATACCTCTTTAGCCAACAAGGAAACATAAATTGTCCACAATATCCAGAGTGCAAACATAACTTTTTGAAATATTTTAAATTCTTAAATCAATATCATTTCTGTGTAATTGAAGATTAATTACCCCCACAAATAATACGCAAGAAAAATCGCAGTAAAACTTTGCTCCAGATTCAATAAATCATCGATTCTCAGTTATTACACCAGCCAGAGGCAGCTAGCAGCCAACACAATCTCAACCAATACTCTGCACGCTCATTAAACAAATACTATACCAACGTCCATTTATACGAACGACTGTTTTCATAACATCTGGCCACAAATTATTGGTTTAAGCAGGATTCCATTAATATTGTTGCTTCTTGTACACCATTAAATTTATAATTTTCCCAGTGTTGGTGTGCTGTGGGAAGTATGTGGGAGAACATAGATTTGGTCCAATTGGTAAACTTTTGAAGAGCTAGAATGTTCGGTGACATTTCATTCAGATAATTTTACAGACAAGTATTTTGGGGATTTTTTTTTATTGAAAGAAATCGTTCATAGGCCAAATGTCAACCTTATGGTAGAGAAGTTTAAGTGGACCAAAAGTATAATATATCTTGTTAAGGTGAAAACCAAAATTCAATAGACCTGCGCAGTTAACTTTGCATGAACCAAGACGAAGTCCTTCCACATTGGATGGTTTTGGTTTAATTATTTTGAATAAGCTGTTCTTCCTCGAACAAAATGTTATGCAAACAACAACCTCTGCAATACCGAGAAGTCCAATGCACTTGAATGATGTTCAATACCAAAAACCGCAAATTAATTTATGCATGTACATAAATTAAATATCCCTTTACCCATATTTAATCAACATATCATTGTGGGTTTAAAATAACGCAAAGTTCAATTCACAGCATTTCCGTGAAATTGAGAAATCGAATCACAATAGAATACCAAATTCGAAGATGGACGATAAGTTTCAAATTCCAATCAATACTCAGAGCATTCAGGAAATAGTTAAATAAAGCGTGAAATTAACAAAAGGGGTATCTACAGGTTGATAGTATTGAGGAACGAAAATCATCCTCTTCTATCATTTTCCAGGCAAGCACCGAAGCCGATTTACTGTGCCATCAACCCATCCACAAAATAGCACTTTTTACTTTGCCATAAAAATCGATATATTCATTTTCGAGAGCAAT
>CAKKXW010000210.1:17728-33237 GCA_920937365.1 Sphaerophoria rueppellii | reverse complement strand
AGTGTGTCGACAACGTGTGAATTCGGACCTTTAGCCAAGGAACGTCCTTTCAAGAAGACACTTAACCAAAGCTACTTTTATAACAAGTGGTGAAGTCTACGAAGCACTAAACACAAGGGAACAATTTAAAAATAATGCTTACCTTCGAATTCGCATCGAAAAAAATTCCACTACAACATAAAATATGGCTATGCCAATTCCCAATTTGGCAAATGTTTTGTCACCTTCTCAAACGATGCCATTTGTCCTCATCATTTCATGGACAAAGAAGAAAGAAAGCAATACCCATACTCAGGAGCTATTCAAGAGATTGCCCGAAGGCAACATGCAAGGGAACACAAATCACGAAGCATCTGAAGTGGTGAACAATATTTTCATCGAAACCAATTCACAGAAGAACTTTCCTGCAAGGAACCGATTTCCAGGCTTAAGTGTGCAACAGCTGTGTGATATTCCAAAAGGACAGACATGGAGTAACGACGATTTTGCTGTTGCAATGAATAAACCGATAGCCATCAGACCTGTGTGCATTGCAAGCAATGAAATTTCTTATTTAATTCCCTGCCATCGAGTTATTGCTAAATCAAGAAACAGCAAGTACCGATGGGGACCGTACAGGAAAATAAGTATTTTGGAGCGGGAAGGTGTTCATTTGGATTAGTTTTGTATTTTTGTCAGTTTATTTTTGTAGTTTGTTTAATAAAATCAATTTAAAAAAAGATCTGTCTACCAAATATGTATCTTCTAAAAGCTGTGATCAGTGAGCCTTAACACCTTCTCTTTAGCTGCAAGTTTGATAACTTTTGGGTTTTTAAGGGGTAACTTTTGGTAACTGAAGGGGTGCAAATATCACGTAAATCAAGTATGAACAAACTGAATTATAGTACATCCTTGATTAAATGGTCCTAATCGAGCAAAATTGGATGATTAACGAAATCTCAAATTAAGTGTTCAAATCATGGATTTCTTAATTAGGTACAATTTTTGTGAACAAACGAATTCTAGGATTATCAACTGGAATAATCCTTGATTAAATATTATCAAGCTTCAACGAACTGGCCCTTAATCCTTCCTGTCGATATTTTTGGCTCAGAGATTTGACAAGATTCTTGTTCCCTTCATGTATCATTATTGTTTTTATATAATCAAGGTTAATTTCTTCTCAACCTCGTCGTAAAATTCTAAAATTGACAACCGACCTTGACGGAGAGTAGACATTTCCTATTCAATAAGATACACAGGTCTCTTAACTGCATACGTAAAGTCTAATCGCGAAATGATTGCTTTGAAATTGAGTACGGTATTAAAGGAAGCTACACCAATGCTCCGGCCCGGAAAGCCTTCGACACTATTCCCAGGGGACGTAGGAGGAGAGGAAGACCACGACTCAGGTGGCGCACTGAAGTGGAAGAGGACCTCAATCAACTTGGAGTGCAAAATTGGAGACGACTAGCTAAGGACCGAGCTATAGCTGGTGAAGTCCACAACGGACTGTAGAGCCACCTCAAGTAAGTATTAAAGGAAGCTAAGACCTGGTCCGCAGAACTTCCCCCATACCCTTCAAATAGTTTATATGCTGCAAATGCAGCTTGACGCCACGAAATATATCTTACTTGTTGACCCCCGAATTCAGGCAAGGACTTTACTAAGTCTAGTGACTCTTCACATATCTTACCAGCTTCAATAGTAACTGGTTGATGCACTTCAACAGCAGCAGGTGTTTCTAGTGCCCTGAGCCGAGTCGTCAAATCTTCAATTGTACTACTAAGTGCTTCTTTAGTTTGCTCGGTCGCAACATGAACCGCAGCAGCAATTATTGAATAATTTTGTTCGCTGTTCATTTTTATACCGATTCAAAAAACGTAAGAGATAATCCAGTAGTAAAAGAGCAGAAATATATAAATTGTATATACGAAAATGAATTCACAAAATAAGATTAATTACACTTTTTAATAAATAGTAGATGTAGCTAATGTGTAGAAATTTTAAATGTAAAGAAATAATGAATAAATGTTAATTCTAAGCTTATGCGTAAATTTATTATATAAATTGTGCATACAAAAATGAATTCACAAAATTAGATTAATTTGAGTTTTTAATAAATTTTAAATGTAAGGATATATATGGGTTAGTTCTTAGCTTATGCATAATTTTCACTTGCACCATATAGAATATATGGCAGGCATTGAATTCGTAAAAAAAAATTTTGAGATGAGGATGAGATATGACATTACGATGATAGAGAAGTCGAAAAAAGTGGGTCCGGCGATATACCGTCTCTCTGTCTGTCGGAAAGTTTACAGGCATCTACAGCCTTAACTACTGGTCCGATTGACTTCAAATTTGAAAATTAGAGGTTTGAGCAAAAACTCATATCCCAGTTTTTTTTACTTTTGTTTTAAAATGAAAATTTAGGGTAGCCACCATACGATTTTTTCGGCCAAAAACCAAAACTTTTTTTTTCTTCAAAACGGCTGGAACGATTTTTTTTTTAAACTTCCTCGAGTTTAATTTTTTTAAACATTCATGTGTTTTATGTAAGAAAAAAAATGTTTGTATTGCTCCAAAACGGTACCTCCCATAGAACCGTTTTTTTGTTATTAGATTTTCTCGAAAAATGAAAGTCCGATCAGCGTATTTTTTTTTCGAAAGTATATATATCTTGTTCAAATAATATTTTGTATTCAAAAAAATTTCAAATTTTTTTTTTTGATTTTTAAAAAATATTTTTAAACTTTTTTTCAAAATTCTGTATCTCAAAAACAGATCCATTTTAAAAATCCAAAATTAGGTGTAATATGCATATTTACATGGTCTTTAAAACTGCATACCCAAATCAATTTTAAGACATTTTTGAAAAATTTAATATATAAAACGGCTCCGACGATTTTCAAAAAAAAATTCATTAGATCAAGAATAAGATTTGAATTAGTTTGGCATTTACATTTTTTTCTTAAATTTACGAGGTGCATTTTCAAATTTTAATTTGTTTAATAAATTCTAATTATCTTTATATATTGAGTTTATTTTTGTGACTTAAGTGTAAGCTGTAAGTAAGAGCGTAATCAGAATTGCTTAAAGTATATCTTTTATTTTAACACTACTTTTTGCAATTTTTGGAACATAAAAGTAATCATAAATATTTAGTTTTAGCATGCAGGAGCAACTTCGTACGACCCAGTCGTGCACATTTTTTTATATATGTACCTAGTAATAATTTTGAGTGGTTATGTTAATGGTCTGTCCTTGTTGCTTGTAGATAGCACGAGTTTTATTTCAACTTTCAGTCATAAATTTTGTCTTTGAACAGTTTTTATATATTTTCCTTGAACATTTTCTTATCACTTGATAATAATTTTTTATTGTGTTGTTATTTTTTCGTAGTTTTTGTTTTTTAAGCATTTTAAAGTAAGCATAAGCTATCTTTTTTTCAAACTTGCTCTAGAAGAGTTATTTTCCAATTTTAAATTTTTTAATTATATTTATTTTGTAATAAATTTTAAACATGATTTGTATAATTTTATAATTCCTCTATGAGAAAGCTTATGAGTCGAATTAAGTGCTGAGCTTTCTAAGGCAAAATATTGACTGTCTCTCCAGAGCATACAGCATACAGTATAATTGCACACAGATAAAACTATAAGCTGTCCTGAGAACGAAACCGAAGAACGGCAATGATCTTTAAAAAAAAAAAAACAATTTATTTGAAAAGGTATTCCGACTTGTTCTGCTGCTCCAAATACCATTGAATTTTTGGACGTGTTTGATGTTTTGGGTAACTTTGTAGAAAAAACTTTAATTAATCTGCATCTTTTTATACAGCCCTTTGAAGATAGTGGAAGCGAATATGAACCAGACCATGAATATTCGTCTGACTTCAGCATCTCTACACCAGCACATAGTATATTGACACCCCCTCAAAAGAATATTGTTGATCATAACCATCGACACTCCCGAAAATCTGAAAGCCAAATGCCGAAGAAAGTGACCAATTAATCGAAAACTTTGGAAAAAGAATCAAGCTAATAAGTGTTTCAAGAGAAGAAAAACGTATGCTCATAGGATGCGGAGACTCCTGCAGGATGAAGTGTGAAAGCAAAATTACAGAAAAGGCCAGGTATGATATTTTTAAAAGCTTTTATAAACTTGGATGCAGAACAAGGCAGTGGGACTTTTTAGCCAGGCTTATAGAAAATAATGACAAAAAACGTGCTCTTGTTGGTGTAAATTCAAAAAGGACTTGCACTAGAAAGTATATAATTTGCTCATCATCCAAGATAGAAAAGTACACCAAGTCCAAGTTTGCCAAAAAATGTTCCTTATCACGTTCTCAATCTCCTCACAAACGATCCGTACAGTTTTCGAAAAGATTGCAACGAGTAATGGAACAACCATAAGTCCAGATAAAAGAGGGCAGCAATTTAAGGTCAGTAAATGAGTAGTGTACGTAGCTCAGTGGTTAGGTGCGTTGGCTGCTAAGCAGAACGTCGTGGGTTCGAATCCTACTTGTGCCAATACAGTTTTTATTTCATCATTCACGGGCACTGCCTCTTGCGAAGAACTGACAAAACTTCCAAGAGCAACAATCTGTCATGAAAAAGAGCTTCTCAACTTAGCCGTTCGGAATCGGCGTTAAATTGTAGGTCCCCTCAATTCTTCTCACGCACCAGGAGAATTGTTGATGAGAGTAAGCCACTTAGGCCTTGGCTCTTCAAGAGCTGTCGCGCCACTCTATTTATTTTTTTATTTTAAATGAGTTGAGAGAAAACTCAAAAATGTTTGTTAAGGAGCACTTCGAGTCCTTTCCATTAGTAGAGTCCCATTACTGTCGAAAAGGTTCGAAAAAAAAAATACTTAAGTAATAAAATTAAGTCAGTTGGACAAATGTTTCGTCGAAGAATGGTTTGAAACTAGAAATTACGATTCAATGTTTTAAGTTACATTAAAGCAGTATCGTGACATTTTTAATTTTTACTATAATTAAAGCTTTAATGTTCCAAAGAAAGGTCAGAGTGATTTCTGTTTGAAATTTGAGAACATGACTCCCGAAGAAAAAATAACATCAAAATTTGAAAACGATCAACATTTATTCAACAAACAAAAAGCTCGAGAGTTAAAAGAAGTAGATAAAATAGCTGCACAAGCTTCATCAGCCATTGTTACTGTTTGTTTTGACTTCGAAAAAATACTTTCTATTCCTACTTGCAATTCAAGTTACTTTTATTATAAAAGAAAATTACAAGCTAATAGTTTCAAGGTTTATGAACTTGCCTCTCATGAAGTCAATTGTCATATGTTTGGGATGAAACCATCGCCAAAGAAGGATGTCTTGTCTAGAGGTAACAAATTGCCGTGGCAAAAGGTAGATTTAACTTCCATTTTTGGTCAGACAATTGTGGTGGACAAAATAAGAACAAGGTTTTATTCGGGTTTCTTGCATGGGCATCCAAAAGATAAAAATCACTCATAAGAATCACTTTTTTGAGAAAGGCCATACCCAAAACGAGGGAGATAGTGTACATGCGTTATTTGAAAAAAGTCAGAAAAAGAAAATAGTCTTCACACCAATCCAATGGTACTCAATTATAAGGAATGCAAAAATCAAAGAACTGCGTTACAAAGTAACAGAAATGGTAGGTACAAGATGATTTTAAAGATTTTATAACTTTTTCAAATTCTCTGAGCTGGAAAAAAAATACCAAAAACGAAAAATTGACAATAAGCAAAATTTTTGAAATATATTTCAATGCCAGCAAACATTATGAAATGAACTATACATATAAATACTTTTTTGAGGATGAATTCAACAAAATAGAATGAAACAATACAAACACAAAAAAAAAGACAAGTATTTATCAAAAAAATGTCCGCAGTAAGAGTTTGAACGAGTTTCAAGGAACCTATATTGTCGTTTCCACGAGTAGAATCTTATTCCTATAACTTATCAGCAATTCTACAGGACATTAAAAAGCGCTTCTTCTGTTCCAGCTCCTTCAGATACTGAAAATGATGAATAAATCAACATAATACAAAACAATATATTTTTATAATATATATCATGTAAGCAATGTGGGCGAATTGTATTCTTTTCATTTTTTTTGTTTTAATAAAGATTAAAATCTTATAATTTTTCTTTTTATAACTTGTATATACTATACCTATTGAAACATTGAAAATGAAAAGGATTCAAGGTAAACAATTCTTAGTAATGCTTAGGCCCTTATGTTCTTAATATGTTGCAATTTAAAATACTTTTCAAATGCATTTTTTCCGTGCAGTTTAATACTAACATGAAATAGAATAAATTAAATGAAGAGATAAACAAACAAAATGTATAACTCCAATTAAACCTAGAAGTCGGATTAATACAGATTCGGTGCTTTAATCCAAAAATAAAGACAAACATAATCGATTGATTGATGTATTCAGCTCAGAAATCTATTAAATAAGAAAAAAATTAAACCCAAAATTTAGTCAAAAAACTTTGAACCTCTCTCCTGAAAAGTAGCATATTTGGACTTCGTACACTCATCCATGTACATTTTAAGAGATAAGGTTTAAGATTAATTCATTGTCGGATGTTGAACAAGCAACTCTATAAGTATCTTTTAATTTAAGGATTCTAGTTGAAACATGTTCAACATTAACTTACGAGTGCAATTCGTTTGTTGTAAAGCACCTGGAAGGTTTATCATCATTTTTAAGAGCTTATTTTTCGAGACTTGTAACTTTCGAATATGGCACAATCTCTTGTATTTTTTTTTTCATGGTTTCCTGGACGTGAATTCTAAAAGTTAATTTACTGTCTACGTGAACACCAAGGTATTTAGCACTTAATTTCCAATCGGTAGCTACGCCATTGATGAAGATGGCATTGCTTTGCAGGTAATAGGCTTTCCTTTTTCGATACCAGCGCTCACAATTTTCATAAACCACCATTTCATCTGTGTGTTTTTCATTGCATATATTGCAACTCATTTTATTCAGATCGATGTTTTTTGCTTGAAGACGTTGACTTCTCCTTGCAGTGCCGTGCTCAGACATGTTTCCTTTGCTTTTACGTAGGATTTGTTGTTTATTTTACTTTTGAGTAAAAGAAATTTGCAGTGTTGTACACTGTAACCTTTTTTTTAAAATTTGTCAGTAAGGTATCTTTATTTATGGAATCTCAAAAGCATACAATATACTACAAATTTCCTGAAACAAATTTGTGTAATAATTATAATAAATCAGGTTAAATTGATACTTTTAGTTTCTCATTCTAGCGCGTCTGAATTTGTTCAAAGTTAAATAGGTTATGAATTGCGCTTTTTAGGTCCGGTGATATATTTTTCAATATTGCTTTGAATCAATGGAGTAGAACTTTAAACTCCTAAAAGCAATTGTAGTGGCGTCGCATCAGTTGATTTTTGAATAGTTAAGTTCAAAACTAATTGAATTTTCCATAAACCATTCGGCCATTCTGTTTTAACTTTTGTTTCGATTCTCATTAAGTTTCTTATAGTTCTCATATATCTTTCTACTTGACCATTGCCTCTTTGAATATCCGGTGTTGTAAAATGATGTTCAATTTGCCATTCTTTTAAGTATTTTGGAAAACTTGTGTTTTTGAAAGACGTACTGGAATCCATAATAATTCTTTTAGTTGTACCAAAAAGTGAAAGAACATTTTATAATTTTTCGGTTGTTTTAGCTGTGGTTACTGTCTTCAGATATAGTATTTAGTAAAAGAATCAATTACCACAAGAATGTGTTTAAACCCGTCATCCGACGTGGTAAGGGACCTAGGCAATCCATATGTAAAGTTTCAAAAGGTTATTTAGGTCTTTCAACTGGCTTTATGAATCCTTGTAATAGTCCGGTTCTAGTTTTCTTTACTGCACAAACAACGCAATGCTTTACATAACTTTTTACGAAGTTTCTCATACGTGGAAACCAAAAATGTAAATGCAATTGAGGCATAAGTTTTGTCAACTCCAACATGACACTGTTCATCGTGAAAGATTCGCAACAAACCAATGTAAATTTATAGTTCCATCTTCATTAACTTGTTTTTTATACAACATTTCGTTAACTTCTGCATATTGATTTGTATCGAGATTTCCGGCTCTTAACTCTTCCAACCAGGCGCGGATCTAGAAATTTTTTCTGGAGGGGGTCACAGAATAGAAAAAAAAAAATAAAAATAAGAAAAATAACAAGAATAACCAAATAAACAAAGCAAACCAAATTTCAAAAACAAAGGCAGAATAAACTTATGCAGAAACTCGTCCATTTTGTTTTACTTGAAAATTCATTACATTATTATATAAATTTATTGTGTATCTACAATTATAAACTGTTTAGAAATATAAAAAAATGTAGGTACTCTCAAAACTAAGAAATATCCTAGCCAATAAATGTTTTATTATGAATTTTCTTCTAAACTGTTTTCTCGTGTGTTTTCAAATGACTTGGCGCCTTTTATGGTAGCGTGGCTAACTTCACATTGAAAGAGCAACGGTCCATTGTTGATTTCAGTGTCGTTGGAATCAAGATAGTTTTTATTGAATTTTGCAATAAAAAAAGAAGGCGACAAAATTAAAACCAGAAAAAAACAGCAAAAGTAAGAAGTTAAAACAAGGATTCATTTGACGGATGCTTCAATGCTTAATTACCGTACCCGATCGGAGCAAATCAAATAAATTCTAATTGAGGTGATGTTTTTCATAGACACCCCTATCACAGAGTTGCTCGTAGCGAAATTCCGAACGTAGAGCTCCGCTACGAATACGAAAAAATTATAATCATAAGGGGGCCGACCCATAGAATCCATCAGTGCGTCAGCGTTGACGTTTTCAACTGACAGCACAATAGAATATACATGTTTTTATGAAACTCGTCCCATAAGAAACGCATGTGACGGATACGACGGATAGAGTTGTTTAACTTTCTACTTTTTGCGTCCGTTGATCCGTTGACAACTGAATTTGACGAGCAGTCAATTCAATGTGTTCCCAAAGCAACAAAGAAAATCAATGAAATCTCAAAATTATGTGCAAGAAAATAATTTTTTCACGATTTTGATACTTTAATTTAAAATTTATTGTTCAGATTTGCAGTTTTTGGAATAATTTTTACAGCAAGCAAATGAGACTGTCAAAGTTAACAACGCATTCATGACCCACTTGACACCTTTGAATCCGCGCTTGCTTCCAACATATGTTGTTTATCTTCATTATCTTTTTGCTCTATATGTGCCCAATTATTATGTTTAACTATTCGAACAACTTCAACTGGATTTCGACTAAGGTAATCAACATGTGGCAAACAACTTCCTTTTCGATAGTCTACTTCAAAATTAAAGTCTTGTAAATACATCTACCACCTGGCGATTCTAGGGATTAAATCTTTTTTTGTTGGCTGAAGCTTTTACTGCATTGCAATCAGTTATCAGAGTAAATTTAACTCCAAGCAAATAAACTCCAAAATGCTTAACTGTTTGTATGATAGCTAGTGTTTCAAGTTCATAAGAATGATAGTTTGCTGCGTATTTCGTTCTTTGCTTGCTAAAATATCCTATAAACTTGTTGTTATTGTTTTCTTTTTGAATCGAACTTGTTTGTCGAACTTGTTTAATATTTTTCGGAACAGGTGTTTCAGTCCAACCTTGGATTTTCTTTTTTCCTGGTCGAATTCCTTCACTTGATATTTCTCTTCCAAGATATTCCAATCTTGACTGAAGGAATCGACATTATTGAGACCTTCTTGATAAGTAAAGCTAAGAATAAGTATATCATCCATATACACAAGAGCAATCGTATATTTCAACGATCCTAAGGCAAGGTTTATTGACCTTTGAAAAACTGCCGCTGCATTCGCTAACCCGAAGGGCATCCTTAAATATTCAAAGTGACCGTCAGGGGTAACAAAAGCAGTTTTGTGGATTGAGTCTTCGTGAATTGGTATTTGATGAAAACCAGAGGCCATGTCCAAGGATGTAAGGAATCGACCTTTGCCTAATCTGTCAAGTTGATCATCAATCAAAGGAAGTGGATATCGATCTTTAACTGTGTTTCGGTTGAGCTATCGATAGTCGACATCGACACACATTCTATATGTTCCATCTTTCTTTTCAACTAAAATTATAGGACTTGCAAATGGAGATTCGCTTAGTCGAATAATATGATTTTTTGTGAGATCAGTTATTATATCGCGCACTGCTTTTCTTTCATCAATACCTAACCGATAAGGCGAACGTTTAACAATAACTGACAGCATTAACTTTATGTCCTTCAGTCAACATTTCTGAGAATTCTGTTTATATGTCTTGTATATGATTTTTAAATTCAAAAAGAATAATAATTACAGAATTTTTTGAATCAACGTTTTCTACTACTCTGTTTATTCCAGGAATTTGACGTCGTCTTATGACAACAGAACCCTTATGATCTGTTATAGCAGCAAGACTATGATCTTCGAACAAATTGCATCCAATGAAAACATCATAATTGAGACAATTGCCAGGAACAAAAAAGTAAGATTTAGACGTTTCAATATTGGATACTTTTGTATGTCCTTGAAACTTTTTAAACGCATCAATAGTGACATTGGAGATTCCTCGTAATAAAATATTACAATTTTCTGATTTGTCTTTGAATAAATGTTGAAATTTTTGCGACATTAAAGATAAATCTGCTCCCGTATCAATCAAAGCAAAGTATTGCCGAATATTTGTCAAGAGCTTTTATCTATAGCTTTCTTAATGAAACAATAAGAAATGTCAAGCCCCTGGCACAAAAACAACAAGCCAAAACTTAATTTTGTTTTGAAATTCGTTTATCTAAGTTTCTTTTTTGAAAAGCTATACGTGCTTTTTTACTATAACACTCAGCCTGAAAGTGAACTTTATTCCCACATTGAAAACATTTAATTTCTTCAGAACCTTGGTCATTAATATTATATTTTCTTTTAAAAGGTTCACAAGTATGAGATTCATTGATGGCTTTGTATAAGATGACAAGATTATATTTAGTTCTCGAACTGTTTTAAGATTTAGTTTCATGATGTCATTTCGAATACCTATTTCAGATATATAATGAATAATTAATTTAGCTAAATCTTCTTCGCACCAATTAGCACGTAGATTTCTTAGCATTGCTACTTTTTCAAGACACTGTCACCTCCAGAGTTCCGAGTCATATTTATTTCTTGCTTTTTCGTCCCATAAAAACTAAAACCGTCGTGACCATCCAATTTCATTTTTATTCATCACTAAAAATAACAAATTCCCACTCCCTTGTCCACGCCATATGAATTCTTACAAACCTAAATCTTGCTTCTTTGTGATGCTGTTGTAACTGCGTTAGCTGTCCAACATTCAACTTATTCCACCAAGCTTCGTGAGAAATCATATTCTTTTTAATTGTTTGTCCAATTTTAGAAAATTACACACGACGGAAACAGATCTTCTAATTTTCATGCCAATCGATAGATTAGATAAGCGATAAGCCCTGTTCTTTGTATGTTGTTATCATTGCCCTCTCTTCCATTGTTAAATTTTTATAATTTATCAATATTTTGAAACCCAATTTACCTTTAAAATATTCAAAAATACTTGTACAACTTAAAAAAAAAGAATGCAGAAAAACGGAGTAAAACAAAATTCGTGTCCATATACTTAACTCTCAATTTGTGCACTACTTTTCTTGCAATAAGAAACTAATCACTCTCTCTTTCAAACTATATTGAGGATAACGGATTTTTTTTTTAGAGTCAACAGAACCTACTTTAGCCTTTCAAGCCTCTTCCAAAAATCTTACCATTACTTCGAAACTTCGGCTTTATATGATAGTCTCACCGTTTCTACGGATCGCAGACTTGGGTACTAATCCAAGGCACTCTTAGTCGTGTACGAGAGAAAAGTCCAACTGAGAATAGTTGGCCCCGTTTGTGAGAAAGAAAGATTCTGGAGAGCTATATCAAACCTACAAGGAAGCTGACTTGATGACAAAAATTAAACTTGTTAGACTCCAGTAGGATGTTCCAAGGGTAGACACGAGCATTTAAGTGGACACAAGCGTCCACTAAAACCTCTGTCTATCAACTTGTCCTCTCCACCTCCCCGTGTTGAACATCGGGTACCCAGTACCTTCAACCAAAGATTGGGTTCTAACCCCAGTGGGAATTTGTTGGCGGCAGCAAAGAGAGAGAGGGGGAAGAGCTATGCGTCCACTAAGGCATGCCTCCTTTTCAACAGGTGGCAGCGGAAGAACTCCCAAGATGGTATCAACGGTGGCATCTACAGTTCCAGTCAGGATTAACTACTTAGTGAACACCTTATAGGGCTACTACAACATATACGCAGCCCAGGCCTATAAGGAGCGGTTTGGCCGGCTCCTCGTCTTAGAGTTAAACTAAAGACCTGGCCCTCCAGGTTGCGGGTCGTGCGTCAGGGTGACTGCCCGGCCACATAAGAAACTATAGTTCCGAACCACCAACAAGCCTCGGATACGGACGGAATCAACGATGACGACCCACGCAAACGATTTAAGGACAACGAAGTTCGGTTTTGCAAGTGCTATAAAGCAGATATAACTGCCATCCAAGAAATGCGATGGAATGGTCCTTGCCTAAGTAAAATGAACAACTGCGATATTTACTACGGCGACTGTTACCGGGAACAAAATCAGCGTCTATCTGGATGTGGATTTGTAGTTGGGACTCGACTCAGGAGGAAGGTCTTGAGTTTCAACTCAGTGAATAAGCGCATCACTACAATCCGTATCAAGGGTAAATTCACCAACATCAGCCTCATCTCCGCTCACGCCCCCACTGAGGAAAAGGATGAAGACAACAAAGACAGGTTCTACGAGCTCCTTGACAAAACCTATGAGCAATGCCCTAGCTATGACATTAAAATCGTCCTTGGAGATTTTAATGCTAAGCTGGGTAAAGAAGAAATCTTTGGTGGAATAATCGGACGACATAGCCTACTCGACACCACCTCCGATAACGGATTTAGGCTAATCGACTTCGCTGCGGGGCGAGACGTAATGGTAGCAACTACGCGATTCCCACATCTCGATATCCACAAGGGAACATGGAAATCTCCTGACCAATCAACCGTCAGCCAGATTGATCACACTGCGATCGACGCCCGACACATCTCTTGCATGCAAGATGTCCGCACATTCCGAGGACAACATCGACTCAGATCACTACCTTGTTGTAGCCAAGGTTCGAATGCGGATATCTCAATCAAGGCCAACACGCGAAAATGCTAGTAGGAAATTCGACGTCAAACGGCTACAATCGCAAGAGATTGCTAGATCCTTTTCCGATCGTGTCTCCGAAAATCTCCTCAGAAGTCCTTTGCTGCCAGCACAAAATATAGAGAACCAGTAGCAACACTGCCAAGCATCCATCATAGATGCCGCCTCTGAAGTGCTAGGGTTTACACGGCCACCACAACGAAACCCCTGGTTTGACGATGTTCATTCGGTTTAGGTTAGCGTGTTTTCGTAGAAAATGAGCAAAATACTTTACTGTAAATCGTGATGTAAATTCATTTTCGTTAGCGTACAGTCGTATGATCGGCGAATATCTTATGATAGTGTGAATTATTTGTGATTATTATGTGTGTTAATGTATGATTATGAAGATGTGTGTGTGTGTGTGTGTGTGTGAGTGTGGATATGTGCATTATGCTGATGGATTTGTTGTATGTTGAATGTTGTTGATTGGTAAGGGGCAAAATTCGTTATTGGCCTTTTGAACTCTCCTTGTTGTGTCTTTTATTTAACAACTCGTGTCAGCTTGCCTTGACCGGGATATGTTTCCAGAATCCGACCCAAGTTCCATTGTGCTGGAAGAAGACGTTCATCTTTTATAAGCATCAAATCTCCGATTTTGGCTTCCGGTTGAGGCTTGAGCCATTTTGGTCGCTGTTGAAGCCGTGACAAAAACTCACTTTGCCAGTGTCTCCAAAAGGTTTGTAAATTCAACTGGAGATTTTATCTGTGTAACTTATTTCTCAATTATCAGATCCGGCTCGAAGGACCAATGTTTAGGCAATATGCCTGCATTATTTGATTAATGTTAAAAGAAAAACTTTTTATTTTACACAAGTTTACACAAGACGTTTATCATTATTTTTTTTGTGTTTCATTTGAGATTTCTTATGTCACATTGACAGATGAGATTTAAGTTTTGCCCAAGTGTTAGCGTTCAGGCGTTGACTATTTAGGCTGGAACCAACAGTCGGAAAAAACATAACGGACTCTTTTGATGTCAAAAAAGGTTTTAGACAAGGCAACGCGTTGTGATGCGATTTTTTCAACATCATTCTTGAAAAGATTGTGCAAAGCTCCAATGTCAACACCAGAGGCACAATCTTTCAAAAGTCCGTCCAGCTACAAGGATACGCAGACGACATTGATGTCAGTGGAAGCGTTTGTGAGCATTGAGACGGAGGCCAGGAAGATGGGTCTAGCGGTTAACGATGGCAAGACCAGGTTAATACTGTCGACAAGAAAGGACTACCAGCATCGACGTCTTGGAGATAGATTTAATTTTTGGTCCTGTCTGCATTAATGGAGAATGGAGACGAAGATTCAACCAAGAGCTGTACGAGCTGTACAACGACACTGATCTAGCCAGAAAAGTAAAGGTCCAACAACTTAGATGGTTGGGTCATGTTGAGCGAATGGAAAATAATGCTCTGGCTCGTAGAGTCTTCGAATCCAACCCGGAAGGACGTCACAGAAGAGGAAGACCACGACTCCGGTGGAGCACACAGGTGGTAGAGGACCTGAACCAACTTGGCGTGCGAAACTGGAGACAGCTAGCCTGGGACCGAGCTGGTTGGAGAAGTTTGTTGATTGAGGCCCTGGTCCGACCAGGACTGTAGCGCCACCATAAGTAAGTAAGTAAGACTCCAGAAGGTCTTATCACAAGGGATAAACTGTGATGGGCTGTCAACACCTTTGAACCGTACAAATCGGCAGGACCAGACGGCATTATTCCAGCTAAACTCCAAGAAGCCTCAGGTATAATAAGACCAATCATTGAGGTATTGGTCAATAGCTGCCTGCATCTGGTCCATATTCCCTCAGTATGGAGAAAAGTGAAAGTTGTTTTCATACCAAAGGCGGGAAAATGCTCGCAAGTTAACCCTATTAAAGATCTCAGACCCATAAGTCTTTCATCGTTCCTTCTTAACACATTAGAAAGACTGATAGATATACACCTCAGGTCAAACATTGATACAAGACTCATGTCTAAGTCTCAACATGCCTACTGTAAGGGAAAATCGGTTGAAACGACGCTACAAGTTAATGACTTTAACTTTGCTTGCCAAGCAAATTAATACGATTTCTATTTATTACAATATTTTTATGGGTATTGACAAATTCAAAACAGATATTCAGATTACAATAAAATGCAAGTTTAGTAAGCAACGTAAAATAACATTAGACTTATAGACAAAACTTAAACAGTTATGGGTATTTTTATAACATTATTTATCT
>CAKKXW010000209.1:12617-24379 GCA_920937365.1 Sphaerophoria rueppellii | reverse complement strand
GTTCAGATAGCTTGCGAATGAGAATTGAATGGTCAATTGTGTCGAAGGCTTTTGAAAAATCCAGTAAAACTAAAAAACTCACCTTATCGTCATCAATTGCTTGTCGTATATCTTCAGTCACATTCACAAGGGCTGTAATACAGCTATGTTTTTGACGAAAACCAGATTGAAATGGTGTAAGCATATTAGATCTGTCAAGATATGAGCTTATTTGTTTCTGCATAATTCTTTCGAAAGCCTTCGAGAGAAAAGGCAATATTGAAATTGGACGAAAATCGTTTAAACCTGAATTTTTCAGCACAGGAACTATCTTGGCTAGCTTCCAACATTCGGGGAAAATACCAGTTGTAAGTACAGAATTGAAAATATAGGTTATGTAGGTCAAAATACGCGGAAGCAAAGCTTTTACGAAAACAGGATGTATATTATCTACTCCCATCGCATTTGATTTAACAAGCATAAAGCTTTCAACAACATCAGTACATTCAATTCCAGTAAACGCAAAGGCAGTTTCAGAAGCGTAGGAAAGATGTACTTCTTCGTTAGGTGGTCCATGAAGATGAGGTAAGGATGCAGACGGAAGTGTTAAAAATTGTGTGTTCAGCTCGTTTATATCAATGTTATTGCACTCTGTCCTTTTCTGCTTACCAATACCAACGTCGCGAAGGTTGTTCCAGAGTTTTCGACCATTTAAATTCAAGTTGAGACGATTTTTAAAAATTTTTGTTTTTTCAGAATATATCAGTTAAAATCAACATTAACTCTGGGCACAAGATAGTGGAATTGTCATTGCATTTTGCCATCATATCGTCGTCGCACGTTACCGAAATGAAAAAAAAAAATAATAAATTATTTCATTCTTGATCTTCATCATCCGAACCCCAGCCCCTATAACTACATTACTTCAATCCCAGGTATTGACTTTAACCAAAATCCAATAATTGATGCAAATAATATCAAGCTAATTTCATTCCATACTGTAAATTTTGCGTTATAGCTATGAGAACTATAGAGAGTTGGTGAAGTGCTGTCGGTCATGAAAAAACGAATTTCGAAGTTAAATTTTGCAAGAAATCCTTGTATATACTTAGCGCTATTGTTCCTCAAAGTACATTAAGTATTTTGGAGCTTCTCATAGATGGAGACACATTTTCATCGGGGTTCACCTGTAAGAATAAGTGAAGTGTGTATTATAACTTTTTGTGTAAAAAATTGCCTGAGCCAAATAAAATTTTATTGTAACATTTCATTTGTTTCACATTCACAGTCGCACAGAACGAACAGAAATATACATGTCACCAAATACAACAAAAAACAATAAAAAATAAAAAAATAAGAAAATAAAAAAATAAAAAACTCCTCGTGTAGTGTGAATAAAACATACCTGTACCTTCGCTTTCAAAAAATTAAATTCAACAAAAAACAAAGAGAAGGACTAAAGTATAGCTAATCTTCTGAATTGCAATGGATTACGTTCAATTCCCAACCAATGGTCAAAATTATTTTTTCTAACGAAGTCTTAGGGCAAAATTCTTATTGCTAATTCCTCATTATGTAATTTGAGGATCTGTTTAAAACCTTTGGAATGGGATAATCTACCTGGACAAAATCAAAATTGTATTCAATTCCTACCTTACTTCGCCTTAGTAGATTCTAGATTAACGAATGTCATACTACTCCATTCAAATAACTTCCTTCCAGATCATCGTGATAGATATCGGATCTTCACATAGACGATGGTCTATGGACAGCAAAAAATAAATGATGCGGTTTCGGATCTGTCACTTTACCTTTTCAAGCAGTCAATCAACGACTGTGATGTAGAGGACTCAAGACGCTACCTTGATGGTGCTTGATGTCAGTGTTATATGAGACTCTAACAAAGCTGTCATGTATTCACTCCATATCCCAAACATTGGGTCGCCCACAACATCAAGTGTACCACGATAGGTAATTATGATCATTGCAATGCGGATCACATACTATAAGAAAGCAATTGAGTAGTAATTAAAGCCCTCTCCCGAAAAACTATTAGGTGATGCCCATAATCCCCGTTCTGATATATGGTACAGAAGCATGGACACTGTCAAAAACGTTTGAGAGCTTTACGAGAGAAAAGTTCTACGGAAGATCAATGGTCCTGTCAGCATAAACGGTGAATAGACAAGAAGATTAAACGACGAACAGTACGGGCTGTACAGCGACTCTGACCTAGCTTAAAGAGTGAAGGTCCAATGCTCAGGTGACGCGTGTAAGTTGAAGATTACCACAACAAACTCGGCGTGCGAAACTGGAGACAACCTGCTAAGGACCGAGCTGGCTAGAGAGGTTTTAAGAACCTTGTTTTCCTGTTTAAGAGAAAGTAATGTCCGTGCGAACCTCTTCAATGTCTGTTTTCGTTGCGAGATGTTGTTGTTTAATGTCGAAAACTCTTTTCAAATCCTCAATAGTCATTTGGGAAACAAGATCTGTCTTGTCGGTTTCATCTTTTTTGTCCCGCTTTCCTGCCATTGAATTTTCGGGAGATGTTTCGATTATGTTGCGTTTAAACATCAATCGTTTTTCTTTGTTTTAATTAACTTAACAATGACAGGCAGATTATTTCCTTTGTCCGGCTGTAGTGATTTCTTTTTTTTTTTTTATATAAAAAGATTTAATCAAAACTTGCCTGTGAAATCGTTTGACCAATTTGTGACTTTGTTTGTTTTCGTTAGGTGCACTTTTATCTGTGAAATGAGTTCCTTTTTCGGTAGAAAAACAACACTATCACACCAGTGTTGCCACTCAATTTAATTGTTTATTATTATCCGACCTACGACGCGACGGTTTCCGAGATAACTGATCGTTGAAATTAAGAGAACTACATACTATAGGTTATTTTTCTCCTGAAATTGCCATCATTGACAATTTTTTTAAAATACAGGGCATCTAGAGGTTTTTTAGTTTTTATAATTTGCACACAACCAAGAGGATTCCTTATGCAAGAGACACAATAAGCGCATTGGAAATGAAGGGAGGTGTTGCAAGTGAGGTGTTGTTGTTCATTGGTCTTGAATTCCCGATTATTGTAATGAGTAGAAACTATAGAGTATGGAAGAGATTTTGTACGGCTAAAAAACGAATCTGTACTTAACAATAAGACCAAAATTGGTCTCGGTAAATTGATTAGCATTCTCAGAAGCGTGAGAATTATGGCTGAATTGTTTAAGGGAAATAATGCAACTGGCTTTTTTGACAACTTTCCAATGATCAGATATTCACTCAAAGGTAGACTGCCTTCGATATCATAACCAGGGTATAGAACGGTATAAAGCCATGAGAGAACTTGCATCGCAGATAAACTGATTAGACTGTGGGCATTATTGGTTAAAGTTTACAGTGCTGGATGAATGGAAGTTTCAACCATGTATCAGAAATTTCATAATATCAGAAAATGTCCAAGTCAAATAACGCAAACATCGAACTTGGTTGCATTACGCTTATAAAAAGGTGTAAAATGAAATAATTACCTCCAAATTTTTCAATATATGCTATAAAGTTTATTTTGACAAAAGTAAATTGCTGTTGTTTAAAAAATGTTCCTAAACAGAAATCTGCTACTTTGTTGCAAACATTACACTTTAATTTTACAAATGTCAATAATGTCAAATTTATTACATAGGGAAACCTACTTATTAGACGCCAATCTACCTTACGATGATACATTTGCCAGATTGGAGAAAAAAATAATTTTTTCTTGAGGAAGTCAATGGATTTTAATAACGGATTTTCGATTTCAAAGTTTAAATATTTACTTCGATATACAGAAGTAACTCCCCAGAAATGACAAATTAAACTCATCTGTCATTTGGATTTGCGAATATTGAGTCGTGGCTCGTGGCTACCCGCAGCGATAAAATAACTCATTGTATATTTCCTTCACATTTGAAAAAAGAACGAACACACCAAACGCTCAAGGACTATCGAAGACGGACGGATATCTTCGTTTTATGTTATTGAATAATCCTATCCTTTGTCAATAATAATAAATACCGCTGAAAAAAACAAACAGGAAAATGTGTAGTTCATTGAACAAAACGATCGACGGAGACAGCAGCAAACAGCATTTGTAAAATATCACAGTGGTCCACAATTTAATTTGCCAATAAAATAGGTACTTTGATGCCAATTCAACACAAAACTTGATTTCAACTGATTTATGTTCAATTCAGTAAGAATAAAAATCATTTTTATGTTTACTTTGGCTTCGAATTGAATACAAGAGGAGGACGATTTTCATGCAAAAAAAATCGTAAAATTTGCCTGCACATAACTTTTTCATTTTGACGAGTTTACGAGCACGTCGTCGCCAAATCCAACTGGGAATTAAGGAATTCATTTAAAAACAATAAAGAACGACATTGGTTTTTATTAAGCTTTTGAAAAACAAAAGAAATAACACCTATTCTTACAATGTAGTGTCCGTGGCTTAGTGGTTAGGTGCGTTGTCTGCTAAGCCGAACGTCGTCGTGGGTTCGAGTCCAACTCGTACATATAGTTTTTATTTCATCTTTCACGGCCACTGCCGCTTGTGAAGAACTGACAAACTTCAACTTTGCCGTTCGGATTTAAAGTTAAATTGTAGGTCCCCTCAATTCTTCACAAGCACCCAGAGAATTGTTGATGAGAGTTTTGGCATCCCAGAAAAACTTGTCCGTCTGTGCAAGATGACTCACGCTGTTCCATCATGGTCGGAAAAAAATTAACGTACGCATTTGATGTCAAAAAAGGTTTTAGACAAGTCTACGTGCTTTCATGCGATTTCTTCAATATAATTCTTGAAAAGATTGTGCAAATCTCCAACGTCAACACCACGGGCACAATCTTTCATAAGCAGACGACATTGACATAATTGGAATCACACAGCGTGATGTCAGAGGAGCGTTACTGAGATTTGAGACGGAAGTCAGGAAGATATGGGTCTAGCGGTTAACGAGGGCAAGACCAAGTTAATGCTGTCAACAAGAAAGGACAACCAACATCGACGTCTTGGAGCAAACGTCAACATAGACAGACTTAACTTCGAGGTAGTTAAGGACTTCGTTTACCTAGGATCCGCTATTAACTCAGATAACAACACCAGCGCTGAAATCAAACGAAAAATCACTCTTGTTGCTTTTTTGGACCAAGAAGGCAATTGAGTAATAAACTTCTCTCCCGAGTTACTAAAGCGGTACTCTACAAAATCCATGACATCATCCGATGAAAACGCTTTGGGCTGCTTTGAGAGAAAAACTCTTCGAGTGATTTTTGGTCCTGTCTGCATAAATGTAGAAGATACAACAAAGAACTGTACGAGCTGTCCAGCGACAGTGACCTAGCCAGAAAAGTTAAGGTGCAACGACTTAGATGGTTGGGACATGTAGAGCGCATGGCAAACAATGCTCCGGGTCTTTGAGTCTTCGAATGCAACCCGCAGAAGAGGAAGACCGCATGGAATACCGGATGGAGCACACAGGTGGTAGAGGACCTGAACCAACTTGGCGTGTGAAACTGGAGACAGCTAGCTTGGGACCGAGCTGACTGGAGACGTCTGTTGGATGAGGCCCTGGTTTGAAATGGACTGTAGCGCCACCATAAGTAAGTAAGTAAGATATTTGGCAACTAGACTAAATGATTATTTGAGTCTTGGGTAAACAAATTTTAGAATACACAGGGTGATTCACGATTATTGTACAAAAAAGCTAGAACATTTAGGTTGGGTCGAGACAAGACAAAAATCGTTTGAGAGGGAGGGTCTATGCCTCTGCGTTAAGCCTTGAGGGGCAATTTTCAAAAACAAAATTGACTATAAACTGAAAAAAATACATAAAAATAATGGTAATACTTAAGATAAAAATAACGATAGTACTTACCAGAGTCATGGTATAGCAAAGCAAAAAGTCTATTCTTTCATAAAGGGCTTTCCAATAAGAGATATTATAATGAATAGCCCGCTATTTGGGTAGCTGTCACTTTTGAAGCTGTCATTTTTTAATATTTGACAAGTAGAAACTATGCCATTAATAACGTCCACCGTGCACGTCGCTCACGAACAACTAAGAACATTGCTTTTGTAACCCAAAGTGTTGAAGAAAACCCAGGTTTGTCGATTCTTCGTCGTTCTTTGGAATAAGGCATTCCACAAACGTCATTACACCGTTTTTTTTGCATAAGGACTTGGGTCTTAAGACTTATAAAGTTCAGTTAACACACGAACTCAAGCCAGCTGATGATGAACAACGTCGTGTTTTTGCTGAATGGGTCCTTGAAATGCATGAAAATGATCTTGAATTTCATTGAAAAATCATCTTGACTGATGTGGCCCATTTCCACCTTGGAGGCTACGTTAACAAGCAAAACTGTCGAATCTGGGGCTCGGAAAACCCAAAAGTTATTGTTGAAAAGCCTCTCCATCCTCAACGCGTGACTTTTTGGTGCGGTTTATGGTCCTACGGGGTCATTGGACCTTACTTTTTCGAAAATGAGGCTGGAGCAACAGTTACGGTCAATGGATTGTGCTATTGAGAGATGATTAATGATTTTTTATGGCCGATATTGGATGGTATTGATCTGGACAACGTTTACTTTCAACAAGGCCAAACAAGCAGTGAAACCATCGTTCTTTTACGGGAAAAGTTTTCGGATTGTGTTATCTCTCGAAGAGGTGATCACAACTGGCCACCGAGATCTTGTGATTTAACACCTTGCGACTTCTTCCTTTGGAGCCACGTAAAAAATAAGGTCTACGCCAACAGCCCAGCGTCAATTCAAGACATAAAAATGGAATTCGTGAGGCTATCGAGGGCATAGGGCAGCCACTTTGCGATTTGGTTATGGGAAATTTCATGAAAAGCATAAGGTCCTGTAAGCGTGGTCGTTGGCTGATGTAGTGTGCTAGTCCAAGAGGCGACCGTCATTTTACAAAACCCATAGGGATATGGTATTTGCACCCATTATTAGAGAGAGCTTTTGGAGACAAAGACAGCGCACCAGGATTGTCAAAGTCCAAGGCATAAGGGGTTAAAGGGCACACTGATGGTGTGTTTTTTGGCCAAAAAATAAACCAACAGGGATATGGATAAAATTAGTATCCAACTATAGAGCTCGACGAGACAAAACAGAATATAATGGGTTGCCTAGTTCAAACCGGAGCGAAGCGGTCGGCAACCGCCTCAGAAGCCACTGATTTTTAACCAAAAAAAAAACCTACACGGATATGGCTAAATTTGGTACCAAATTCAAGATCTGAATGTACTCTTTACGAATATATAGGGTTGCTTTGTCTAAGCCGGGGCAAATCACTCGGCAACCCTACTACAATGAAAAAAATGCACAATACCAAAAAATACATGTTTTCACTAAAACATTCATATTTTGATTATTTTTTTTACCAATTTTTGTGTTTTATATAGGAATAGAAAGCCTTACGTATGTAAAATAATAATAAAAATCCAAAACCTGTATAAAGATGTAAGTTTGGATATCTAAAATGATAATTTGGATTTAACGGCATCCTTCATTAAAATTACGTTTGACCACATAACTCAGTAACCAAACGGTTTAAATTAATTTAGTTTTCAGCGACTTTAAGAAGCCTTTCAAGCTTTTTTTCATATGTCATTCCATATGGGTTTCCACGGAAAATTTAGAATAAAAGCAATTTGATTCTCTCTGAAAATTCCTAAGGGCGAAATCACAAAAAATGTCATAATTGACATACAAATTGACAATGGAGGCTTAAAACTAAATTTTGGTTTCAGTAGTGCAAAGATGAGTTTCAGACCTTTATTTTGATATATAATACTATATGGAATTCCTCGGGAAATTGAGGAAAACATTAATTTTAAAGGGAGGAAATCTTAATTTCTAAGCAACATGCCTTAATGCAAATATGTATGTATATTTTTTATGCAGCGAATGAAGTCCGATAGAAAATTAATAAAATGTACAAACCTATATTAAATGTGAGTTAAAACGTTTGTTTTGCATCGGTTTTGTTTTTGTCAAAGGAACGTAGAAACTTACCTTTAAAATGTGATTAAAAAAGCCAATAAATAGGTTTTTTTTTGTTGATTTTATTTTTTTATTTATTTATTTTTTTTATTAATTTAAAACAGTTTTAGTTTCATCATAATTTTTAATAAAACTTCTTTTAACTTAAATATTTTTCTCCGAATATAATACAAAACCTAATACAAGAAATTTATTATTAAATTAAACTAAACAATAACAATTATTTACAAATATCAAATTGACAGATACAGTATAAATATTAACAAAGAAAAAAATAAATTAAGAACAAACAGAAATCAAATGTTTCAATCATCATCGTCAGAAGAAAAACTACCATCTTCTTCTTCTTTTTCTTCATTTTCGTCAACAACTACGTCTTCTAGAAATACTGGTTACAGGTAGGGCTGTTTTAGACGAAACAATGGATTTCTTTTTAAATTTGAATGAAATGGGTAAAAAAAAAAAAAATTAATTCATAGTTGAGTGCAATGAAAATCCTGAGAGGTTTGAAAAGCCCATCAAAAGAGTTGTTTTAAGAACTTTTGCTTCAGAGTGTTTGAAAAAAACACCTAAAAGCAAAGATGGCAGCAAGAAGGTCGTTTAAAAAATGGAGCGCTATCACCAGCACCACCCTCTCTGTGTCACTGCACAGGAGAAATGTTTAAGACAGATAAGTCAGTGCTAGCAAACAAAATACGTACTTTCCATGTATCTACTCCTCCTTCACACGTGAATGTCGACTTGATAGATGGATTTTATCTACTCCTCAAAGATTCGACAAAATTTCTGAGCTCATTTTGAAAAAAATTTGCAACACTAGTGCTTCTCACATCCACCTAATCTTTGATCGTTATTTTACTCCATCAATTAAAGATGTCGAGCGAAATAACCGTAACGAAATAAATGCAAATTATACAATTCGTGGCCCATCTCAAATTAGACCAAATGATTTTGCTAAACATTTGCGGATTCTAATTTACTTGCATCCAAAAATCTAATTTCTTTATGTTTCTTCACTACAATGATGTCGTCACTTTAAAATTTTATAGGAAGCTGAATAGTCGTGATGGCAATCGCAAATTATGCTTATTTTAACATCATAATGTGACTTTCATTACTTATAAGTTTTTTGTAGAACAAAAATATGTCAATAATGTGCACCATAATACAAAACTGATAACTAATTTGACGTTTTCCTAGTTTGGCCCTTTTCACAAATTTCAATTGTACAAATAGTGTTCTTCTGTTTTGAAAAAAAAAATAAACAATCTCTCTTCCTTGCTTTCTATTTTTCTGAAATCCTTTCCGAGCGATTTGTAAAATTGCTTCGCACAAAAATCTGCTCAAAGTGCCTTTCTATGTAAATTCAATTGTTGTGAATTTTTAAAATAATGCCCTTTTGCACTATACTAACCAGTGGATTAAAGCGTTTTTGTTTTATCTGCATACACAGTGGCTTACTGGATCGCAAAAAAATTGAATTATTCGTTTTTTTTTTTTTTTGAATTCTAGGCAAATCTATTTTCCAATCAAATTTTGATATCCAAACAGAGCAAAACCAACACAACGTGCACAAAGCACAATTTGAAATATAAAATTTGAATTTGAAATTTATTCACTTAAGGCATACCCATCGGGTTTTCTGTGTTTATTGTTTTGTGTTGTAAAGGAATCGAATAAAAGAGGATATGCTATAGTTTATACGAAAAAAAATAAAAATAAAACAGAACACTGAGCATTGTTTGATTCGAATTCATCATATTTTTTTAATGCAAGTAACAATCGAAGTCAATCGATGATTAATGATTCCAATGAGGAATATGTGAGGTCCAATGTTTCTCATATGAAAGGTCAAGTTACGGTTCGCGAAAGCAATGCAATGCCTGATGACAGTTATATAAGTAGTTGAAATCACAGGGCAGTCAAAATTGGGTTGGTCGCAGTTTTTGGAGAAAAATGGTTACAAAATCTGTACTTAATTTTGAAGCAAGGAAAAAGATGAAGAAAAATAAATTTCATCAGAAGCAAATTCTCATTACTCGTACGAACAGTTTTGATAGGAAATTATTTGTTAGCTTCTTTATACATGCTTATGAAGAGATTACATTTCCTTTAGAAGTGTATATATATCTCCATCAAATGAAAATCGTCGCCCGAGAATTGGTTTGATCCATACGCCATTGGCACTTTTTCGAGAAAAACGCATTTAAAGGTTCGCGCGCTTAGTACTCCGAAACTGTGCGATAGGATTTGTTTTTATTTTTTTAAATTGAAGTTAGTCTTATTAAGACTTTCCCTACCAATTTTCAAAGTGTTTTGCCTTACCGTTAACAAGATACCTTAATCAGCACAAAAGTATACTTTTTGGGCTTGTGTCCCACCTCATACATTTTGAAAATTATTTTTTTTTCCCATACACGTGGAACACACAAAAATGGATATGGCACAAACCAATTCTCATCAATATATAATGTGAAAGGCAAGAAAGCATGTAGTTGGACACAAAAATTTTAAAAGAAAATCGATTATATCTTTGTTTTCAATAAAGTCTTCATTTAAAAAAATAATATCCAGTAAAGAATTTTGTGTACATGTAGAAACACGAACGCCTTCGGACCTTTGCCAGGAATTACCTTGTTGCCGATGGTTGCATCAACTTACCCGATTCCTTGAGCTTTTTTTGGACCTGAGATTTCCACAACTTTGGATGACGCTGTCTTGTAGGTGATGGCTTTGGAGATGTGTTTTCACTTTCTGAATAAAATATAGTAAAATAATGGCCCCCTTATGTTTTTTTAACTTTTAACGATAAAATAAATACTTGAAGAATCATTAAAATCGGATGGCAAGCTTCGTTCATTTTCGTCAACTACAACTAATTCTGTTTCAGGGATGGTTTTTGACGTTGTTGGAATTATTTGGGTGTCACAACTACTATCAGCTGAATAATTTGGAAACATAGCAGTTAGTAGTAAGTATATAGTATTGAAATAAATGAGTAAGTTTTAATTACTTGAAAAGTCTCCCGATGATGAAGAGGTCGAACTATCCTTGGGCAAGAACTGGTCATCAAACAAACTTTATTTGAAAAAAAAAAAACCAAAAAAAATATATTATGAAAAAAGTAAATAAATTGTAAACATAATTATAGCAGATACTTACTTAAGGATACCGCTGGCCACAGAATCAGGTTCGGATGACATAGCGTTTATTGCAAAAAATATATATATACCTACATATTTATATACACTTCACCGACCACGCACGTCCTTCCACTTTCACTTTGGCAGCTAAGCCACAAGTAAGAGTAACTAATTTCATACCATTGTCTCGGGATATCTACACAATTATAACGGATATGGCAATGGCACAAACCAATACTAAAATTTTGTTTGCGATCATTGTCCCATAAACATAGCATTTCTTTAACACAAGTGCACGTAGAACAAACCAATTCTCAACATTCTTAGTATTTTTTCTATCCCTTGTCACCGTAATATGCACGTGGAACAAAACAATTCTGACAAAAAACTTGACAAAAATTATATGAAAAAAATGTCCCAAACGCCAAAAAATGGTTTATGGCACAAAACAATTCTAGAAAATGTTGATTTTGGTGGATATGGAACAAAATTGATGTTGGATATCTCGGGATTGAAAAGACATAGCGCATATTTACCATAGAATCTATTCCTAACTCAAAACCGACAAAAGTGGCGTATGGAACA
>CAKKXW010000208.1:0-40668 GCA_920937365.1 Sphaerophoria rueppellii | reverse complement strand
TTGTCTGAACATTTTAGAACATGGATTGGAAAACTGATTGTGTATACACTGATTTTTCAAAAGCTTTTGATCAACTATCTCACTCAGTTATCAAGTTGAAACTACAGTTATTAGGCTTTCCCCCTTGGGCTGGTTTCATGGATTTCTTCTTACCTTGAGGATAGAACTTATCAAGTTAAATTCAGAGACATGTTTTCGAAGACTTTTAGTGCTAAATCAGGTGTTCCACAGGGTAGTCATTTAGGACCTCTTCTCTTCATCTTATCAATAAATGATGCACCGTTATGTGTTCGTGACAGTGAAATTCTTATTTTTGCAGATGACATGAAGATCTTTAAGAAAATTACATCTAACGATGATCGCATTCTTCTGCAAAATGATATAAATAGGTTTTCTGTGTGGTGTAATAAGAACAGTTTAAATCTAAACCCGTCGAAATGCCAGTTAATGACATTCTCAAAAAACGAGCATCTTCGACTCATGAGTATTGTATATCTCAGCAGATTCTTTCTCGTGTTTTTAAAGTAAGGGACCTAGGGGTTCTTTTTACACCGAATCTTGATTTTACAGAGCACATTAACAACATTGTTAATAAAGCTAATTCTATGTTGGGGTTTGTTAAGCGTTGGTCAAAAGAATTTCTTGATCGTAACGTCACCCTTTCTCTTTATAATTGCCTTGTTCGTCCGCATCTTGAATATGCTTCACAGATTTCGAGTCCTTATTATAACGTTCATATTGACAGGTTAGAATCGGTGCAACGTAATTTTACTCGTTTCGCATTAAAAGGTATTCAATGGCATGATCCTCAAAATATTCCTTCTTATGAGGATCGATTATTACTTCTTCGAATGCAAACGTTGTCTTAAAGAAGGACTAACAATGATTTAGTTTTCCTTCATCAACTCGTAACAGGCGTCACAGATGCACCAGACCTTCTTAGTGCTATATTTTTTTACTATCGGGGAGGAGGTTATCACCTTCGCAGCATCGATCTAATTAAAGTCCCAAGACATAGGACCAATTACGGAATGCATGAGCCCTTGACAAGGATGAGTAGGCTTTTGAATTATAATACGGATCTTATTGACTTTCATATTAATAAGAATAAATTAAAGACTATGCTTAAAACCAGTGTAGCACGCTCTTAATTGTTTTAATTGTTGTCTAATCATGTATTGTTTTTTATTTGTTTGTATTTGTATAATTTTGTCATTTCTTGTGTAAGTGTTCGTTTGTTTTAGATTGCCTACTAACAACTAACACTGCAGTAAGTGATGAGCCGGTCTGTTAACACAGTTTTCTGGGTTAAAGACTAATGGTCGTTAGATGTTGCTTGCTTTAAGCTCCCTTCGACTTTATCTGATAGTGTATAAAAAAAAAATTTAAATCCAATCGATGTACATTTTCCCAGTAGTTACGTAGGTACGCATCCCATCATTTACGGTAGAAATATGTTAATCCTCTCATTCACATTATTCCTTCTTTGTACACTCCAACCCACGCCCCACTCAATTCGAATTCATCATCATACAAATATACATCGAAAGCAGTTTCCTGAATTCGTCGATCTTTCGAAGCGTTCCGCACTTCATCGATATTCATCGCAGTTAACCGAATCATCACTTGTGCCGCCAAACACACAAAGCACAACTGAGAGCACAAGCAACACAAAACATAAATTTAAATAAAATTTGCAATTTAAAGTGGTATTTATGAGTTCTTCTAAGCTACTTTCACAATCTCACTCGCATTCAGATCCTAGATCAAAAATAAAATCTACTACTCCTACAAAAAGGCAACCAACATCAACATCGGCACCGAATAATGGTTCTTCAGTAAAATAATTTCCAAATGTTGATGTTTTTCGAATTGAAGGTTCCCTCGCCCATCCTCCTCCTCTGGCCTGGCCCGTCCCATACCGTCAATGCTAATAATCATTATCATCAGCATAATAAAACATTTTTCCTTTTTCAACACAAGAAAGTAGGGAGTTCTTCAAAATTGATCAAAGGACAACGACAGGAGAAAGAGGCATTGACACCACCACCACCACGACCATCATCATTATCCTGGTAGACTTTTTACATAAATTTCCTTCCTTGGCTCTGTCTCGAGAGCTTGATGTATCTATGAATTTTATCATCTTCGATTTTATTTGGCAATGAATTTCAATTCGAATAATGAATGGAGGACTGGAGATGAAGGTATCCTTCTATTTTTGGCTGCCGATCGGTTCAGACAAACTAGCCACACATCTAGGCCTCTTGGGGCTGGTACTTCAATTAGAAGTACCTTTTGTTGGGGTGCTTTGTTTCTTTTTTAGACTCTCTTCCTGTAGAGATTGTGGTTTTGGTTTGTGTGGTTTCCATTTTTATTAAGTTCTTCTTGTGGAGGATACAAATTTTCGATCTGTCGAAACTCAATTACTGACAGAAGGTTGAATGGATGTGAAGTCTTCGTGTTGGAGCAGTGTTGGCACTTTGACATAATTATTGTCGTTCCCTGTCCGTTCTAATGCCATAGACTGATGGTTGATGCTTTTAAGGTGAGCATCTTTTGCTTTTGAAAACAAATTGCTGTGAATTTTGATGCAAATTCTTTATGTCACAAATTTATGCATTATCCTTTTGCAAAATTATGTTTTTTTATGTTTTATTTTTGTTGGTTGTAAAAACGGTCACCTTAAACACAAACGAGCCCAGCCTCCTTCAGAAAACTTCGAAGAGGAATCGATGGAATTTCTACATTTTTTTGTTTCTACTTCGTTGAATTCCCTTCCTTGTTGATATTGTTTTACTTCATTCTAAGTATTTGTTTTTATTTTGGGTCTACAAGGCAGTCAAAATGAACTTTTCAACTACTAGCTACTACTTGTTAGAGCTCGAGGCAACATCTGGCTTCACTTCAAATAGAGAAAAGGTAGTTTCAGCATTTTGTGTTGCCTCAGGACTTAATGTCTCTGAATATCGATTGGGAGATATTTGCTCAACTTTGTGAGTGTTCTATTTTTTTCCAGTACTGTCCGAGTCCATGAGATGAAAAAGTCCTTTTTTATTTCATTTTTTCATTTCGTTTGATGTCATGAAGAGAAATTAATTATAGTGTTGTTTTATTTGACAAATAAACTTAATTTAAGAATGTTTGTTATCCAAATGAACCAAATGAGAAAATTCACCGTTCCAAACACGGTTAAAGAACGGTTAACTTTACAAGTTTTGCGCCATCAAGCGATGAGGCCAAGTTCCAATCGAAACATCCTCTTAAGGGCTTTTAAAAATAATGAAAAATCCTTATCCTTCCTAATATAATTGAAAACTTGCTTTAAACGACTTTTCACTTTTACAATAGACAAACGAATTTAACACTCTCTCTATTCTCTTTGAATAAGCACACCATCACTCAGTGAGTATGAGTGTATGTGTGTGGCACTAAAAAAAAAATACCCTTGTTCTCCACCAACATCATTTTTAATTAATTTTAATGCGTTGGTTTTATCCTTCTTTCAGTTCTTAACACCAAAATTGTCATCAAACAAAACGACTTCAAGGACCAGAAAAAAATACAACAAACTCTTTTCTAGCTATTTATACAAGCAAGTAAACGTGTCAAGGTATCCTTGAGAAACCAAATCTCACTGGAATTTTAACAAACATAAACAACACTTTAAGTACCACACAAACTGCTTCCTTAACCCAAGACAAGAAATATTGTGTTACCCTCGAGTTCGAGTCCTTGACTATTTTAAGTCCGGAAGTTTTTAAATTAAAAAGCCCTAAAAGAGTGTGTTTTTCCTTTGATTTTCATCGTCCTGGTGCTAGACGCCGACCGACGATGATGTGCCCTTAAACATGTTTTTGTAAATTTAATTTTTGTGTAAGGTGAGGGGAGGTAGCAGCTATACAGACAAGACTTTTAGGGTTTTTTTTTTTAAATGAAAGATAGACAAAAAAAGACTTTTAAAACTCTACCAACAACAATATTTCAAGGACTTCATCAAGTAAGGGAAGATCTAATCATTTCATTTCTTTCGCATTCTACTCGAAGGTACAACATGACATTCATTGTCCCAATTGTAAGCGGAACAGAAGAGAACATAGTATAACAGCAACAAGGATATCCCCTCATTGAAAATTGTGTTTCCCTCAATTCATTGTGGTTGAGTTCTTCGATTTGTTTGGTAGCTTGTGCGCAGACCAAAGTATTAGTACAAACAAGACTATGCCACATTAATCGTTGTAACATCCTAGTTTCGGTCACATTACAGTGTCCTCAATGTATAAAATTTTGTTATTGCCTCTTTCCGTTGATTGTGACAACGTGACAACCACTTGAAACTTTTTGAATTCAGAACGACCAATTGACCCACTCTTGACTCTACAATGAAGATGGATTCAATGACGTTTCTGCATATATTGCCAATGCCGCCAACCACATCACCGTCCGCCCGGTCTTTGCACAAAATTCACTTGTACTTTTGCCACACCGGCAGCCAGGCCGGCATTTATACAACGAGTTTGGTGTGTACATAGTTTGTGTTTCAGGATATTCAAGCCCAAATGGTCCTCGCTCTCGTTGAATTTTTTCATGTGGACAGACATGGACTTTATGAGAAGTTAGAAAAGGAAACACACACTTACCAGTTCGGTTCAATGCACATTTTGTTCGTTTCGCTAGCTCCGGTCGGTCGTCGTAGTTACAGAATTTAGGCAAATAGATGGACACCACATCATACAGCCACCACCATCGCTACTTCGTCTCTTTAAAGAACTTATGAAGCAGAGGAGTATGAACTTCAAAAACTCCACTCGACCCAGTGCTACAGTAAGAAAGAGGAAGAGAGAGATAAAACCACAACACAATTTGCACAGTGACGATGAATTTAAAGGAAAAACTGTCAGAAAGCCGGTTTCATTAGTATGGATTTTGTAAACCTTTTTTGGGACCATTCTCCCTGCTCCTGATGAATATTATATTCATCTCCACCATTGTTTCACTAGAATTTCGTAGTCGTGGCAGGATATTGGTCCTTGAACCAAACACATAGTTTTCGGGATTATGGGGGTGTTTTCGAAATTGCACTTTTATTTATTCTCAGTGTTGTGTTCATCCTTTTCGTCGTCATCATCGTGCTAGTCATTTAAAGTCGTTAGAATTAAGAGGTCTCATTTTGTACCAGATGTTTTACTGCCAACGATTTATCCTTCTTCGCAGTCAATTTTATAAAATGTTTCAGTATTTTGCTGACATTTTAATTAACCGAACCATTTATGCAGCTTGAACGCATTTTGACTCCTAAGGTGAGTTGATTGTGGGTTGGTATACGCAAAAGAGAAGCATAGAAATGAGCTTCCTGTCGGAGGAGCAAGCGGGAATTGTAGTGAGAGGAGACTATGTAATGATGCTATTTGGCTTGCTACTATCTAGAATTTTCAGGTAAAGCGGATTTTTGGTTTTATATTTTTTTGGTGTTTGTTCATTTTACTACCTTTTTATGGAGAAAAGATTATATTGGCAAAGGATAAGGCAATCCTGAACATCTCTATCGCAGCCTTTGTCACTGCCAGGATCAAATACGCTCCTGGCATTGATGTAGAAAACATAAAACAAAAATAATAATTTATCGTTTTCCTTAAAAATAGTAAGTATACGCCGTAATCACCACAATGTTATTTTTTTTTTTAAAGAAAACAGTCCACATAAGTGGATGTGAATTTAAAATTTTTTATGATGTTTCGAGGTTAAAATTCGTCGTGTGATTTTTCTTGATTTTTCTGAGTCATAAATAAGAAGAGAAGGAAAGAAAGAGAGAGAAAAAGAGAGAGAGAAAGAGAAAGAGAGAGAGAGAGAGAGGGAGAGGTAGTTAGAACAAATCTGGCGATGCCGTGAAAAAACCAAAGTGGTTTTTGGATGAGGCCCTGGTGCGACAGTGACCCAACTATAGTTCTACGTTACGTTAAATGTGCAAAGCAAACAACGAAAGCAAAGCATTTATGGATCGTTTAAGCAAGTCTCCTGAATTAAAACCATATTCTCTCAGTTTAAAAATTATTACAATCACCAATCATAAAAACAGAACCGGAACACCTTGCTCATAAAAACGAATTTTAAACCCCGGACTTTTATTCCGACTATGTATTCCGTTTAATACCACCGCAACCGGATATATCACATATATACACTCGTAAAATCCTTCAATATGGCGAACGATATGGTTGTGCGTTAAGGAAAATATTAGATTGAAGATTATGTCAAAACGATAAATTCAATATAATCGTGCTCTTGCCAGCGAGTGGGCCACGTGGAAAATATTGTTTCAGCCCTTTTCTTTAATCTTCTACCGGAAAAGCTTTGCCTTTGCGTGAATAAGAAGGGAACATATTATATGCAAGTTGCTTTCCGGTTCTTTGGCGAAGCCACAGACACAACGCCATAAAGTAGGGAAGAAGAAACTTTGATGAAAGTCTCATAATGAAGTAAAATAAGTTTGCTTCTTCAAGTACAAACATCAGAGTATCCTTGATGCAGAGAGATAGAAAGAAAGTAACAGAAAAGGATTTACCCAACAAAGCGTAAGTAAAAGGGAAAAAACCCCCATTTCACGAGATTCTTTATGATTTCCGCTGCTATATTGCGGGATGGTATAAGCGAGTCTGATGGTAAAAGAAGGGGAAGGTGTCTTTATTTTTAGATACAGAAACCAGCGAGTATGAAGTATTTACTTGAAGTAATCGAATTCGAATCGACATGAGGTTTCATCTTTTTCGTGATTTTTTGTCGTTTATCCTGTAACAGTATTGAGGTTCGAATCCTTTGAAAAAAATTTCGGATTTTGTTTTTTTTTTTTTGGCTCATCACCATCATCTATTGGAGCGTTTGTTGGAGAAAATGGGGGCATAGCAAGTTCCTTTATTGCAAGCAGAGTTCAAGTAGTTGTGGTTATATACTCAAAATACCACCCCAAACGCCTTTTGCCATCAAAAATAAGCTCACCATTTGATTGAATGAAACGATATGAGTTTTGGTCCTTATTTTTTGTTTGTTGCTTTTTTGAGGCTTATAAAAACTACACATACGCATACAGTTTGTTTAGCTCATTTTTACTGAATTGAATGACTGTTTAAGGACTTCGTGTTGTTTTCTTTTTTTTTTTTTGAAAAAGGCATACACTCTCCAAACAAGTTTAGGACTGTGCATTTGATTGACAATGCTTTGAAAAATTCTCTTGATTTAGGAATACGTGCTACTTGTTGTGCTCTGTTATCTCACTTTAGATGGCTGTGTTAGCTTTTCTTTATGTTTTATTTTTCTGTGGTTTGTTTTTTGCTTGTGTCTAGTGTGGATGTGGATTGTACTTGTATGGCTCGTATAGAGAAAGTGACAGGCAGAAGAGATAGCAATCTAAGGATGTTGGTTTTGATTTTTTGTGCAATTGACAGACGGAAAAATCTATTTCTGGTGGAATAATCAAAGTCTTATAATTTTGTTGGTAAGAGCTCTTGTCGTAACAATGAACTTGTTTTATTTTCATGGATTTGGAAGAGGTTTTCTATTTTTCATTCAGCAAAACTCGTGTCAGAAAAACATGTTGCTTTGAGAGGAAATTATTGATTTTATAAAGGACGATTGAGGGTAGTTTTCTTTTGGATACAAACACACAGAAACAGTTAATTTGATTTTTCTAAAATTTAATTTCATGTCAGGATTCGGGTTCCGCAAAAGTTCACCCATTTAACCCGCTCATAAGAACTATATTAAATGAAAATATTTTAAATTACTTTTGTGTGTTTATTTCAACTCGAGAATCAGCCAAAAGGGACCTTTTTTCAAAAATATCACCATCCGTATCCCAAGCACACGCTACATTTTTAAAAAGGTTATTAAAAAGACAAACACAACCCAACCAAACCAAAAAAAAGAACACAAACACAAAGGGACCTTTCGTTGAAAAATGGCCAAACATGTACCTTCTTCTAATTTTAACCTATAATACGACAAGTGTATAGGTAACGAAGTTTTGTCATGACTAATTCAAGAAATAACAACCATGAAAGTGCCTCCTTTGCTCTACTTGACCCCTTTTACTAAACTATAAAACTAATTTTCTCTTTTTAGAGCATAAAAAAGGACCAGCAGTGTGCCACTACCATTGTTGCTTACACACAGTTTTACAGTCATTAAGTGCTATTCTCGAAAACTAATTGGAATTCGTTTGAAAGCTACAAGACTGTTTCTAATTTTGTGACTATTCAACTTTTACCAAAGACTTGGTTACGCACTCTTTTGCTCTCTCTTGCAACCGATGCTTTCAGTGCCGAAAAAATGGTTCACTTTTTGTCAAAGTTATATTAAGAGGCACCTGAAGTTTTTATTATGGAACAAAGAATTAGCTCATGTCCCTGTCCACTATACCACATTCACCCACCCGAAACGAATGCGCAGTGGTGACCCGATCCTCTTTAAAATCTTTTTTTTTGTTAAACGGCAGGTGAATGGAAACAGAAAAAGGAGCAGAAAGGAATGTAGCTATTCCTTTAAATAAGGAAAGAACTTCACTATAGAAAGTAAAACAAAAAGGAATTTAATAAATTCTTTTAAATGGTCCTGCAGGATCAGCAGCTATTTGTCTTCCCTTTTTTCACAAATTCAAAAGACTTCTATTTTAATATAAATGGTGTAAGAAAAACACACACACACAGGTTTTTCGGGATGTACGTACAAACGTTGCTGAAATTGGGACAATTTTCTGACTTGAATGAAAAGCGGAAATGCTCGGGTATTTTTAGTGGAAGATAGCCCAATGAAAGGACATATACGAAACACAGAGAAAAAATAAATAAATGGTAACGGTAAGTGGTTGTCAGCAGCAGGCTGCACTGCCAAAAGCTACTGCAAACAGTCAAATCAGTACGAACAAAAAATTCTTCATTAACTCACGTCACTCGTGCAAGTCGTTGTCCTCGTCGGTTTTCGTTGTTTTTACACGTTTGACTAATGCAATAATTGCATTTGAATGCCCACGTATGCTTACAAAAGGATACCATGGCAGGAAAAAAAAACAGGAAGCGCAATAATGTTAGCTGGCATTCGACCAAAATAACTACCTCCTTCTATATGGTGACCACGAAGACGACGTCGACGAATACGACGACAATGCTACAGATACAAGTACATAGGTGCATTTTGCAGGATCTAGGAATTAGTACCTACACGAGGTCCCGTCCGATAATGGGCGAAAATCAAGACATCAAGAACGGACATGGATGCAATTCTGAGAATTTACCTACCAGCCAATATGTTGAGCAGGCGTGTGAAAACTCTGTGGATGTTGTGAACTGTGATTCCAAAACTGAAGATGCATGAAAGCACAATCAGAGACGGGAGATATACAATTTTAAAAAAATCCACAACAACGAAGGAAAATCTGAAAAAGAACAAGAGGAATTCACAATTGGAAAATTCCATTCAAGCGTTTCGGAAACACTTTGTGCTCACATTTGTACCTGTCAAATACTATGTGTGCAGGCAAATGCATTTTATGGTATTGGGCGTCTACCTTCGTATTAAATTCTTGAGCACTGGAGTTGTTTCAATTTAATGCTGGAAATCGACATCACAACATACGTAAGGGTAAGTCTTTAAGGAGAAATTTCTAAAGGACAAGTTATTGGCGACATTTTTGCTATCTTCATGCTTGTTTCATTTACTCTTTACATTGATAAACATTACTTTGGTTAACGAACGGAAAAGTGAGGGAAGCATTTCAAAGTGAAAATACGGACTTAAGAAGCTAAAAGCTTTGAGAAGTTTTCCTTGCACCTTGATTTAAAAAAATATTATAAACGACACAGTACATCGTACTTGATTTAGAATTCACAATCCCTTAGAAGTTGTTAAATTTAATTTAGGTATTGAAATTTCCATAAACAGGTTCCATGGCAGACTTCTTAGTCTGTCAATGACAAAAAAAAAAAAGAAGGTGGCGTTAATTATTACGTGTCAAATGTCAAAAGATAAAAGCTCCAAAGTCATATCTTTCTAAATAACGAGCTATTCAAAACGAAATCTGTTATTAAAAACCCTTTTTTAAGGCTTCCAGGCTATTTTGATAAACGATAGGTTTGTCAATCTCCTGGGATACCTGAAAATCTGAAATATCTTTCTAAATTGAAGATTTTCAAACAAAAAATTGTCAAAACAAATGACATTTTCTTTCCATTTCAATCGTTTTCCTCAAGATTGCTTTTTCTAATAGGTACATACAAAATAATAAATATATTGAACTATTAGGTTCCTATGTCATTGTCAATCACTACTAAAAGATCTGTCTTCCTCTCCACCCTTTTATCGAAAAAAAAAATCGAGTCGATTTTCACCTTCAATGCTTCAATACATACATCTACTATGTCGGACCAAAAAGATACAACTGCAACAATAGTTGTTACTTCCGTTCCTACACCATACGGTCCTTTCAAATATCTAGAGAAACCACAAGACGGCACCTCGGTTTTTATAAAATATAGAATAGCCAGCTCGATAGTCGTCCTGCATCAACGTCGTCTTCGGTCGCAAGCCAGCCACAGCGCTATATTATAGTACAACAATAAAAATTACCTTGTTTTACCATTTTTTAGAGACACACACACATACAAAGCCAAACGAAGATATATCTAATCTAGCCAATCAATTTCAACCATCATCGAGTATATCATCATTTCTGCAATGTGAATGACATTCGGGAATTCAAGTGGGTAATTCCGTGCACACAAGAAGCTTACGCAGTAGATGAGGTCAATAATAATTCCATCTTGACTTTAACCTTTCAACAGAGAATTAGCTATATTTTTATTATTTCAATCTTTTTTTTTTGTGCTTCTTCTTTGAGCAAGGATAAGTCCAAGAGAGTATGAGTAGAGTTATATTTTATATATTTTCTTCAATTTTATTGTACCTCTCTGGTTTTGGTTTCACTATAGCTAATATTCCACTATGCAAGTCCCATCAGTGGTAACATTATTGTTGCTGTTATTTTGAATCCAAAAGGGACATCATAATTTTATTGTTATGGTTGTCATCGTCTTTATGGGTTCTTGGATTTTTGAAAATGCAAAGTGTGAAATTGATTTTATACCTTGTGAACTGCAGGAAAACAGAGACAATATTTACTTTGTAGAGAGAAAAATGCCCATATTTCATTTTTTAGAAGATCCAAGAGCCCAAAGCCCTCCATGGCCATATTGACGAATCCGTCAATTTTTAGAGGTTTAAAAAGGTTACAATCAGCAATTGTCACCGGATTTCTGCTAACACCGATATAATTCTTCATTTTCAAAAAATATGTTTTGTCATCGTTTCTCTCCATTGGTTGAAAATAAATTCAAAGACTCACACACACAAAAATATACACAAAATCAAATTCAATCCACTCGAATCCTTCCTCAATAGATGTCATCTGTATGATTTGCGTTGGTTTCATTACTCCAAACACACTCAATCCACCCTCATCCGTTTCATCATAACACAAACAGCGCAAGGATCTCCCCTGGCACATTAAAAAAAATAATCGAAAGAAGTGAAAAAAAAAACCAAAACCTTCACAACATTTGAACATAGTCATGACACCAGCTGACGTGTCAAAAAACCCCACCGCCTCAAGTACGCAAATTTTACTCCAACCAAATAATCCCCTCCCGCCCAGCGCCCGCCGTCACAAATACACAATAAAATATATGCAAGCGAATACTCGCAACCATTTTGCAATGTCAGCTATATTGCGGAGAGTTAACGGGGTGGGTGGTCGCTCAGCAAAAATATACAGCATCATCAACAGGAGCTTATTCCCAACGAAAAAGGAATCAGGATACAATAAAGGACAACGACAATTGTATGGAAGCTGACACTGACACTTACGACTGCGATACAAAAATAATCGTAATTTAAATGTTTTTTCTCGCCTGCATGTGCCACCGATAGTCAAATCAGGATTCCTCGCAAATGACATAAAAGTGGTAAGATTATGACAATAAAAGATTTTTAATAATAACAAAAATAAAAGAGAAGTACCACACACATACTTTAGACCAAGAACGATTCCCTAAGGAGCAGGAGACAGTACGAGAAGACCCCAGCGATAGTAAACACGATATCCTTTATGACAGAGCATCTCGTAAAAAAAGCAATATCATCATCATTCTCATCATCACCAGCGCCCAGCATAATAATGGTGCAACACATCCCCAGCAGAAATATGGCATCAGCTGCTGGAACCTTGAATTAAAACAAGAGGAAGAGCCCCCGATGAAAACGAAGATAAGGAGGGACATAAAACAATCTGCTCTCCTGCAATGGATGGATTTCTTTCTGATCGGAAGAGAAACATAGCAATATACCTACCTATACGGGGATTCATATTTATATGAAATCAGCAGTTTTGCTTCTATCTTGAATTTGTCCTGGAAGATATCGGTCTCGTCCTCCCGCACCGCCATTTATCCAATTTAATGAGAAATCATTTTTTTCTCTCTCCTCTTCGAACGTATTAGCGAAGAGGGGAGAATACAAACAAAAATATATCCTTGCACCTTGACACAAAAAACCGATAAAAAATATTCCCTCAAACACATGAACTGAAAATAAAATTCCTCAACTGGAACAAACATCTTTTGCGATTTGCGAATAGAGACACCATAACATCGCTCTCTCCCGCCACCGCAACCGCAGCCAAGTTCTAACATCAGGTCATCCTTCGAGCTCGTCCTTGTCCATCTATCAGCGAAATTGTAGCTATTCCTCCTTTGGAACACATCACATAGAAGCTGATCAAACTGCCGTCCTAGTTTATCATCATTTTGTCAATATAAATGTCAATCGGAAATTCGAGTGGGTAACACTCGATGAGGTAAAAAAAATCCATCAAATGAATCTAGCCTTTCCATTTCCAGTCATTTATAGGATAGTCAAACTGTACATGGATAGCATTAATGAAACAAGCTCAACCCATATCAGTGTGTTAGTGAACCTTGACTGTTAACCTTTCTTTTATGGATTTCACTGAGAGTGGGTGATGAAAATGTCTCAAAAGACTCGTCAAAGTGCAGTATCTTCCTGATACTCGTTCATTTTAGGGTCTCCTAAGTTAGACATCATTATCATCATCCATATTTACATCATCGTCTTCTTCGGTAGCATTGTTTATTTTTTGTTTTTGAAATTTTGAACTTTGAACGAATGGATAGTCGAAATAAGGGTTTAACTTTGAAAGAACTGAGTTACGACTTGTGGGATTTTATGATTGATGTTTATCTGTGTGTGGGGGGGCTTAAATTTTTCTTCATAATATGATTTGAATTCTCTTGCGGAGATGTGTTTTTTTGATAAAGGAAAAAAATTGATGGTTTTTATTTTTCATATAAAGCTGAATAGAGGAGCTTGAGTTTCTTGCCTTACGAGAGTAATCCACCACCTTTTAAAACAACTCAATGCTTCACTTGACATCTAAAGGTCAGCTTGATTCACCTACACCTACGCAATGGACCGATAAAAGCTACGTACACTTGATTTGCTGTTTAAAATCATAAGCTTTTTTAAAATAGTAAAATGTCCCAACCATATACATTTCAATGTCCCGAAAAACTCATACCAAAAAACTCACAACCAAAGAAGTCCTGCATTGCTGTGGCTCTACAACTCCCCAGTGGTTCAAACCTAAAAGTGTCTCTTATCAATCCTTCCCAAAAAAATCAATCGGTGGGAATTCTCTGCAAAAACCTCAGAAATAAATCAAATAGATACATTCCAAGGTTCTGCGAGGAGCCCCTATTTTTAAAATCTGAAGAAAACCACACACCTTTGAATCATTCCCAAAAGAAAAGAGAACGAATTGTAAAATAGTTTCACTTACACAATATGGTCCATTGAGACTCTTTCCTTGACGCGCGCCGTTATCTGCCAAGCACTGGCATGATTTCGTTCGACATTCTCCAAGATTAGTGTTGAACTATCTGAAAGGTTGGCTCAACCAGAAAATTGTTGGCACCGGATTCCCAGATGCTATGCATTCCAATCAGCACGTAATGCTGTCAATTGGCCATTATGTAGCAGGCGCTTAAGGTGGGCGGTACAGTTTCTGTTGTTGTTGATGATTCATATAAGGTAATCCACAGGAAATGAAAATTTTAATAGAAGAAAATATTTATATAATTTTTCAATTCATCAGAGAGTACATAAGACAGCCAAGAGCTTATAAAATCGTTCTCCTTTTTTGGATAAGGGTTTTTTTTCAAAAAAAAACAAAACATCAATTTATAAACAATCTACGGAAGGGCTTTCTTAACACAAAATGTAGTAAACAAATAGAGAAAGGAGGAAGGCTTACCCAAAATCTCAACAGCATGGACTTGATCACGATTCTCTTGGTCTCCCAATTGGCAAATATAATCGCCATCATCTTGTGTGTTTACACCATTTATCTGGATTAAAGCCTCTGACAATTTTAAATCGAGAATCTCGTGAGATTTTCAAATGTCCAGCAGTAAAGACGGAGGATTCTTTTCGCCAAAGAACTTTCGTAAAAGAACTTTACATGGCAGCTCGATGGTCTCACCGAAAATCACTTTGTAAAGATGGCCTCGGGAGAGGAATTTCGGTGCTATTGTTGGATTGTCATTGTCCGGCGACGCTGGTAGATGGAATGATCCCACAGGTTGATTGTGTGCTGGAGTGGCAGAAAAAAAAAGGATTGTGGACTTGTTAACGAGGAGATGATCGAAATTGTTTTGAATATTGATTTGGTTGTTAGATTTTCCTTTTTATGTCTAGTGTGTCTGTGTATATTTCGTTCGCTTCGTTTGTTTTGCAAATTGGTGGGTAGGCCTCGAGGGAGTTCGATATCGGATGCGGGAGTTGATTTTAGTGTTTAGTGTTGCAGTGATTTATGTGTTGCTCTCATTCAAGAGCAAATTACCTTTCTCTTTAAATCACAGCGATATGGAGAACAAAGTGCTACAAGAGATTACCTTTGGCTTAAGCTTTGCAGCGGTATTGCTTCTTCTGGATATAAAATACTGTCGGCTAGGAAATTTAAATCTGCTCATTTTGGTTTTGAATTTTTTTTTTCTTGCGAAATAAGTTCGGATTTAAAAGACATGAAATCTTGATTTAAAGTTAAAGTTAAAATCGCAGAGCGGAGCTACTCGTTTGATGATGAATGCAATCTAGAGGTTGAACGTAAGAACTTTGGGAAAGCAACCCGTTAAAAAACGTTGTCTGCAAATCGCAAAAAATAGAGATCCACAAGAGGCGTAGCAGCAATCTGCCTTAAGTGCGGCAGTCCAAATTTGCGCTGAAAAAGATGGTGACGAAACTAGGTGGTGCCTGCCAAGATTCGGATAGGTGCAGAAAATTGTAGAAGGATGTCTGGATCTTATCCCGGCTTTGCCGCAGATAAGGACAAAAAGTTCATCTACCAAGCCGACGACGATGATAATGTTCAAATCACATAAACCAACATTCATCATTTAAAAATAAAATGAAACCACTAAAAAAATTATGCGTCTGCATCATGTATTTGTGAAAAAAAAATATTCAAAATTGCTTTAAATATTATCGCCCCTCAAATCGGAAAAAATCCTACCTTCTCACCCATCTATCTTTATCAACCATCAAAAAAGCTAAACATAAATTATTGCCCACAACTTGCCACAAAAAAAAACAAAAAAAAAAAAAAAACTGACACGTTTTTCATTCCAACAATAATAATTCATCACTAAAACTCCATCAAAAATAGACTTGACCAAACGACCGACCATAACCACCGTCGAACTAACACGGGCTCAGACTACCCGCACCCAAAACTTAAAGCCAATGTCCGTCCGAAGCACTTTATTATACAAATTATGCTACATTCTTATTCCATTTCATTCGTATCGTCTTTTAAATAATGACAAATACCCCAAAAACAAATTACATTTAAACATGGACTCGGACTCGGGACATGGGACTTCAGGATGGACATCAACACAAAAAATCTAAAAAAAAACTGTCTACCACAAACACTTGACCCAAAGCAAGCTTTGTAATTAAAAGAGTAGTAGAAAAGAGGTCAACATATGCAAATTCCTGGATGATTCATCAACGACTGTCATTGGGATCAAACTGGGCTATTACATCTCGCCCTTTTGGTTGATTGGAAGGACGAATTCGAAGAGCCGAATTACTGAAGCCTGAAATAAGCCTGAAATGATTTAAATTAATAACTCAAAACATCAGATATTGTGACAATCCTTTATTTTCCTTCAAATATTTAGAACCACTAGCTCCTTTGGTTGTTGGTTTCCCCACCTCCACCACCATTTTTGAGAGGAAGCGTATATACGTTGCTCATCCTGTGAATGCATCGAAAAAGTGTAAACTCTTTCCCTTATAATGATGCCCTGACTCATTCCTTTTTCCTTTTCATGGACGATAATCACTTGGATGGATGGGCTCGATCCTCGTCGATGATGGTAACCAAAACCCACTCAACTGGTAATGTCTTGGAATATAAATGGTGTGCAAAGTATCCGATTATCATTACGTAATATGCGATTTCGAGGACGAAAAAGGGATATAAACACAAAAGCGAGAAAAAATACAAAAACGAAAAGGCTACCAAAATGCCGAATGTATTAAATCTACCAAAGTAAGGACTCGTACCGTTAAAAAAAGACACAAAAACTGTTTGCTGTGAGAGTTCTAATTAATGAACACCTAACCGCTAACACCAGAGATTTTTCCCTTCCATTACTAAGCAATGTGATGCGTCGTGGGTAGATATATCGTGGGTCCAACTTGGTTGGTTATTGCCTAGATAAGGATTTGAGTGTCCCCGAAAGGGTATTTTTCGTATTTACTCCTACACGTCACCTAGAACCAAGCCAGAACGTTCTCTCTTTCAAATTGCTTAAGCCCATTTGGTCTGGGACATGTTATAAGCTAACACTTTGCCTTCGACGTTGTCGTCCTTTTGGGAAGATAACCCTAAACTTTTTTGTTTACCACTCGCAATTAAGATGAAAAAATAAAACGAAACAACAACAAAAAAGGATGATAAAGGATCAAATGAAGTTTAAGGGCAAAAAGCTGTTTCTCTCGCTTCCAACGAATTAACTCTCTCATGGATATTGATAATTTATTCCAGCTGATGCCAGACTCTATCTCTCTACCTTCCTCACATATGTCCGACAGACGATGTGCGCTATTATCCTGTGCTCAATTTGATTGCTTTGGAAATGTCTTTTAGGGCATCAAAGCAATTGCCTTGAAATAAAACGCCATAAGAAACAAACTGACACAAAAAGGAGAAACGGCAAGTCGACTGATTTTTTGTTATGTTCTTTTTATTATTTTGTGCGTCGCGTCGGTCGGTCGTCGTCGTCTTCGACCTTAACTCAGACCTCAGCTTTGCCACTAGTGTATATGTTAACGCGAATTTCTTCAGCAAAGATATGCTTGTACATAAGCAAATATATGCATGTGTTTGTTTTGTCGGAAAAGTCGCAGAGACGCAAAAACCAAAAAGCTGTAATGTTTATTTTATTTAACCTTAATGCAAGTTACACGCACAGCATATGAACATATCCTTGTGGCATAAGGACGAATAGAAGACGAATGAGGAGGATACGAGAAGGAAGAACGTCAAAGAACTTATCTTTCAAATAGTGCGTTGACTTAACTGTCTTCCCGCCATTTCATTACTATTATTTTTAAAGATGCCAAATTCATTTCGGTCCCATATTCACAGGCATTTTTATGGATGTGGCTTTAGCTTTGGCATCAACATCGACCTCGACTTCAATTCAACTTAATGATTCTACATTATCATTAAGGGTGGATATGGTCTTAGTCGTCCTGTGGTCCTTGGTTCGGTTGGGTGGGGGAGTTGGATTTGGTGGTGGGTAGATTCCTTGAATTGAATGAGAACACGAGGAGCTATTAAAAAGGCTAGTTGGACAAACACTTTGGCATTAGATGTCAAGGTCTTTTGTGTGTGGCTTTTATAACTTAAATGCTTGAGTTCAACTTGTTACTACTTATGATGTAGGAGGCTGGAATTTTGATTGAGAAGTTTGTTTTTTTTGCTTATTCATGGTCTTTTTATAGATGGGATTTATGTTAAAGAAAATTACATTTTTGATTGCCATGCCCTTCAGACTACTGGTCATTGTTTTTATGTGAGCTGTCTTGAGGGATTGATTTTTTTTAAAGCTAAAGAAAGGAGGGAAAGAAGTTTTTAACAGTCCAATAAATCCTTACTGAAGAAGCTTTGGTGCCGGCTAATCCACGGTTAGCGCTACGGCAATTTATTTTAATTGTTTACCGCCAGCTGCCGATCCGTTCCCATAGGGACATTGTACCTGCTAATCCGCCGCCGCTGAAGCCATCCTCCCTTATTATAGCAATATTTTTTTCAAATGACCGACAAACCGCATCGAAAAAGCAACTTATAAAATTCCAAGCCACAAGAAAACTCATGAAATACCTCTAAACGTAACGAAGGAGTAAAAAGAATCACTATAAGAAGCACAGTGAGTCGGAGATTATTCGTGGGAAAGTGCAGTGAGTCTGAGAATTTTTCTTGAAATAACTAGCAAATATTGCTATTGCACTTGGCACGGTGGTAGAGAAGAAAACTGTCACGCAATATGAAAAGGTTACTTATTAAACTTAAGTTAATTGCAACTCAAATTTGACAGATAAATATAGAAGTAATTTCCAGAAGAAAGAAGGTATCCTACGATAATGTTCTAAAAGTAAAAACCCTTATGGCCTCTCCCCTCTTCATGTAAAGTATTTTATTTGTATAAGTGCATTAAATAAAATCAAATTGCAAGTTGTTTTCCGAGTTCAACATACAATTTCCCTCGCACTGCAAATGAAATCTCATAAAAAGACACTTATTTCTTACATTTCCACACGTATCGTTAAACAGCACAGCACGGAACAATGTTTTACACCAAAATATCATGCAACCTGACATAACTTTTCTAATTCCACCAGCAAGCGTTCAAGTAGACCCCTGTACTCTCTAAATATATCTCAAAATACGACTCACTAAACTTCCTGGCACTTTGGAAACGTAGCATAAGAATTCCCATTTCCTTGCTACCGATAAAAAATAAATACACACTCGAATCCAAAGTCGAGGCTTATATCCATGTTTCGCATTTAGCACTCTTAACAAGCTTATTAATTTTTAATGATAAGCGATCAATAAGGCCATTTTCTTACCAACTTGACCACACACATTTACAGGTCGTTTACATACTGATGAAATTAAAAGAATAAAAAACACTGCCTATCGTTTCGGAGCTAACAAAATCACTCATAGTCAAGTTAAGTCCTTAATTATGCGAAAACCTTAAACCTACACTTTCTAATGGCAGGAAACACGATGATTTAAAAAGAAAAATACTTAAATTGTAAAAGAAATACATATATCTTTGTCGTGGTGCGGTAATAAAATATTTTATCTCGAAGTCATGCGAACAAATAATACGTTTCGTTTGATTCTACTGCGGTGGGGTCAACGGGTTTGGTTGCACCGCACTAAACAGCCAACCCAGCCAAACAAGGTGGTCTTCGCGAACGAGCAGGGCAAAGGGTCTAAACGTCACATTAAATATGCATTGTTTGATATAAAAGCGAAGAATGACATGCAGCACAGAAAGAGGTTCGCTGAAGCATACTACCTGCGGTGCATACTAATGCCGGCATATTTCACCATCGGACACACCAACCAAACGGCAAGGTCTCCTCTGGGAGCCGGCTAAACTGGTAGTTGGGATCCGAAAACCGAATCAGAAAGCTCATAATAAAGAGAGGCACCATGAAGTCCATGCATCAAGCTTGGAAAACGCTTTGTGTACACGCAGTGGTTGTTCGTTTGTTCGGTTGGTTAGTTGATTGTTGCGCTCTGATGAGTCCTTAGAGAGTATAGGAGGGTGAATGGAAGGCTTTGAAAGTTTTCTAAGGGGTTGTTTCCTAAACATGGCAGTTTTTCCATCCTCCTGTGGTAGCCCATGGCTTCCTCTGTTGGCAATGGACAATCTATGAATGACAATCCTCGAAGCAAATGAAGGACGAGGGATGGCGACGCCATTGGTTAAGAACTTTAAAGTATGCAATGTACTGTGTAGTACAGGACACCAGGTTTGGCAGTGAATACAGGAGCGGATTCGCTATTCCCAAGAGAGCATACAACTGGCCTAAAGACCGTTTTCGTTTAAGAGTTTTTAGTTGGTAAAAACCGTCGAAACTAGTATTATCTTCAAAAAACTTTTCTTTCTTACTTAAACCAACATGGTTTTCTTTTGTAAACACAAAATTAATGTTTCAAAAGAGGCAGGTATAGTATATAAACCGGTCACTTAAATTGGCCAGTGTTTCTTAAAAGGTATAATATTTTACACTAGGTCTTTTGATGGTTTGACAGACTATCTAAATTCCTTAATATTCGAATAAAATTTTTCTGTAGTATAAATTGTGTGTGAGTATGTTATTCAAATAATAGGTAGATATAAGAAAAAACCATTTAGAATTTTACCAGAAATTATAACTTGGGAGCAAAATGTGAATTATTCAGATTATTTTATAGTAGACCAGTTTACATAATAACAAAAATGAGCAGTCATCTGTATTCCAAATTATAACTCACAAAAATGTTAAAAAATTAAAACATTATTAAAATTCATAAATAAAAATTTAAATTGAAATATGTACCTCAAAAATACATTTTTATATGAAAAGAATTAATTTCACAAGATTTCTTAAGAAATTGTAGATTTTTCAATTTTTTTTTTTAATCGAAAATGTCTTAAAATTCATTTGGGTATTAAAGTATTCAAGAATTCGATTTTAAATATTGATCCGTCATCGAGATACAGAACCTTGAATAAAATATGTAAGTATTTTTTTAAAAATACAAAAACATTTTTGAAATTTTTTTTATGAAAAGGAAGTTTAAAAAAAATGTAGGAGCCGTTTTTGAGAAAATTGAAACTTTTGATTTTGGCCAAAAAAATTTTATGGTGGCTACCCTAAATTTTGATCTTAAAAAAAGTGAAAAAACGACCCACGCGAATTAAATCAAAACCTCTTATTTTCACGTTTGAAGTCAATCGGACCAATGGTTATAAGGCGCTTAAAAACAGACAGACGGACGGAATAGCCTGAACCACTTTTTTCGACTTCTCTATCACCGTAATGTCATATCTCAATTGTTTTTACGAATTCAATACTTGCCTTATTATATTCTACATGTCGCAAGTAAAATAGAAAATGTCGAAATTATTAAGAGCACTTCTCAAGAGTTCTAACTTGTGGTAAACAATTATTATTTCTGGACAATTTTTGTTTGTATAAACACACATTTGTTTTCACTTCATTCATTTTCTCTGAAAATGTAATCAGTGGAGTATCTATGCATGAGGCAAAAGCTTTAAAAGGAATAAAATGAATGACAACCCGTTGTTATGAGAAGCCAAAGCAAGTTTTAAATTAGCGTGTTGACTGTCGAATGCCATTTAAACTCATAGCGCCTGATTAGCTTCGAACCAAACAGCCCCGACATGATTATGAAACGATTACCATTCGAGTGAATTAAGGAGCAAAAATCACAATGTCGCTGTTGAGACGAGTGGCGCTATGCCCACGTATCGCACCTTCTCTACGGGCATCCACCACGATATAAATAACCAAAATAGATTGGCGGTCATAGATTAACAAGGCGACAAGTCACATCGAACAGGTCCTCTTTTCTTTTTCTCGTTTATGTGGTCTACAAAAAGGCTTTCTGCTCACACCCACAGTCACAGTGTAGACATTGTCCTTTAGCACAAGTGTGTGACTTTTTTTTACATATGTTGTTAACGAATTTGTGTGCGTTTCTAAACTTATAGGCGGAATTTAAGGGCGAAAAAGTTTGTATCCTAAACTTGTGTCGAACGACTTACATTTTTTAAATTAATTGTTTGCGTGAGGGTTTTCAATTTATCAATTTATTAATCATCGGGGTAAGAAATAATAATTTTTTTCTTCCCCTAAAGAAAAATATTTTTGTAAGACGTAGTTGAAGAGGATAGGCTTGAAAAGTTTTTACAAGCTTTTTTCTAGTTTTAGAAAAGATAAAAAAAGTGATTTTTATACCAAAACGAAGATAAACTTTGCGTTTGACATTTTTTAGTTTTTCATGTTTGTTTTCTTTTTTTTTAATATTTTAGTTGTTGTATTTCTGTTATGTTATCCTCTGTTTTCTGTTTTGTTTTCGAAGTCATGAAGCTTGAGAGAGAGGATTAATTTTGTATTATTAACCTATCAAGAAGATATGTTTTGAAAATTGTTTATGATAGTGATAAGGACTTAAAAAGCATTTCAAGAATCAGAGAATTGAAAAAAAGTTGTCTACCTTGCGCTCCCCAAACCAGCAACTACTAGAAACGTTAGGAAGAAAGTGTTTTTGCTTTTTTGTAAAGTGGATATTTTAAAGGAGAAATAATAATTGTTTGTTTAGAAAAAAACCCTGCGTCGCCTTTGTTCGATGGATATTTTTAGAAAATCTCTGAATTTTTGTGGAATTGACTTGGGTTTCTTTTTTGGTTCCATAACAAAAGTTATTCTGAGGGACATGTTTCATTTAAAGAGTAAACAAATTTATTTTAATGTTTCATTTATTTACTGTTAATGAGGGGGTCCTACTTTTGTTCTGTAACGAAGCGTCACATTAACACCATTTACTCGACCAACTGACCATCAAAAATAAAATGGAAAACAGAACTACGCACACACACTATAAAACAAAAGAAGCAACTGTACTGCCGGACTATAAATAACATCGACGTCCATCAATAAAAGCAACACCATAGAGTACTATGTATATTTTGAAGTTAAGTTCGTTTGTAATGTTATAATTCACAACCTGTTTTTACCAAATAGTTATGAAGTAGACGTTAAGATTAGTAGGTAATTCGAGAAACATAATAGTTGTTCTCCCACCGCTACCAGTTAGTTGACTGGCAAAGGGTTATGATGTATAGGGCAATTCATATTGTTCGTATTTTTCGGACTAAACATTATTTTTGATATTATATTGATCGAGTTTATAGTTTCCTTCCTTTCGAGAATCCCCCTCACTTCGAGGCCGTGGCAATATCGTATTAATGAGACTAATTTTAAAAGTATTCATAAGAAGAGTGTACATTTCGATTTAATATAAAAAGCTTAAATAAAGAAGAGTTAAAAATTAATTGGAGAGAATTCGGTGTTCACAGTTCTTTATTTAAAGACTTTATGCCATGCTATTTAATGCTTAGTTATTTGTAGCTTTGTGGAAACACTCATACAAAAATTATGTGAAAAGGTTTGAAACTTGAAGCTTAATTTTGTCTAAAAAAAAAAAAATATCCTGTCAACGTTCAAGAAGCTTTTTTTCAATTTTTACTACTCAAACACACAAAAACTTTTTTGAAAATTGAATAATTTATTGCCTTTATCATAATGAAACATATTTTCAATTTGCTCGCAATCATCACTAATGTCTTTTCTTAAGTACCAACATCAAAATACAAAAAAATCTTACACACGAAATTTTCATCGACCATCGTTGTATACGAGTAGTACTCGTACCTCCTTACTTATTTGCGATGCAGTCCTATAAAATCGTCTACATCCTGTCGAAGTCCTTCTGTTTTCGATGTCACTACCATTGAAAAAATTGACCCACTATGTGCTTGCAATGAGATCGTAAAAAAACTCCAAACACATTCCTAAACAGGTACTACCATCTTCGTATCATAATATGTCCTCTACTCGATGCAGTATCAAACCAAAAAAAGGAGAAAAAATCGTACGAAGCAGCAGCTTCTACCAATTCTACGATGCGATTCTATTCTCACATGCTCATCAAGTCCCTTTTTACTTGCGACATATAGAATATATGGCAAGTATTGAATTCGTAAAAAAAAATTGAGATGATGATGAGATAATGACATTACGATGATAGAGAAGTCGAAAAAAGTGGGTCCGGCGATTCCGTCTGTCTGTCTGTCTGGAAGTTACAGCATCTATGCCTTAACAACTGGTCCGATTGACTTCAAATTTGAAAATTTGTGGTTCGAGCAAAAACTCATATCCCAGTTTTTTTTTTATTTTTGTTTTAAGATCAAAATTTAGGGTAGCCACCATACGATTTTATTTCTTTCAATTTTCTCCAAAACAGCTGCTACGATTTTTTTAAACTTCCTCGAGTTTTATTATTTTAAGTAAAAAAAAATCAGTAAATCGAGAATAAGGTTTGAATTTGTTTGGCATTTAATTTTTTGGAATTAAATGTATTTACGAGGTACATTTTCAAATTTTAATTTTTTTAATAAATTCTAATTATTTTTATATATTTCTTTTTTGTTAGCTCTTATTTTAACACAACTTTTTGCAATTTTTGGAACATAAAAGTTATCATAAATATTGAGTCTTATTATGCAGGAGCAAGTTCGTACGACCCAGTCGTGCACATTTTTTCACATTACTTCCGGGCTATATGCATTCTGCTAGATTAAGCTTCGGTCATAAGAGAAAGAAAAATACACGTTGATATCATTTATTTCTTGTATGACATTTAACTTAACTTTTAACTAAAGGACGCAACAAAAAGCATGCAAGCGTGGAAGTGAAGGAAATCTCCTTTTCCTTTCCATCTCTGTTTATATACAACTTTGGTAGATGCAGTCGTGAAAATTCTTGTGAAAATGGTGAATCTAGTGAATAGTGAATGTTTGCTTCCTGAGTTATGCAAGGCAAATTGTCGGGAAGGAAGCTTATTTTGTGCGCTTTACCACCCTTTTATCTTAAAAAATTGCACATCTTCCGCTCCCACCTCCCTGGCACTCTTGTCTCAATTTGAAACGTTTGTTTTGTTTTTGTGCAACTTTACTGGTGCACTTCACTACCCCCCAAAGCCCACCTACCCATAACAATTTTTTTGAACAAGAAGAAGAAAAAAAAATCAACTTACCATTTTGCATATTTACAAAAAAAAAAATTATCACGAGCGCAAATAGCTCGCTGGTATGCTTCCACGAACACAGTTGCATTGATTGTCCTCGTGGCATCTTGTCGTGTATTATTTTTGTTTGTTTTGGTTTCCTTCGAATATGTTATCCTGACGTCGTCTTCGTAGTCTTATTTTCTGTAAGAGAATAAAAAGCAAGCAAAAGATCCTTATAGTTATGTTATCAACTGTGAAAAAAACCCTTATAGTTATGGTATCTAATTTTTCATTCAGCTTTAGGGATAGACAAATAAATACATATAAGTAAGTTATTTCACTTGTTATTAAAAAAAAAATTATTTATTTTATATATAAACATTTATTTTTATTTTTAGATTTTTACTTTAGATATCGCATATGCTTTGAGATGAGCAAGAAAAAGTATATAGAAAGAAGCACAGGGAAAAACGAAAAATTCAAGCTAGAAAGTTATGACACCATTATCTGGTTTTGCGTTTCTATGACGTTTAGTTTTTCCTTAAACAAATAATAATAGTAAAAACCGTTGTGAAAAGCACTTTTCATTCGTTTTAAAACGCATTTACACAACCGACACGAGACACGACCAACGACGCATGATTTTCTATATGAGCAAAAGCTTTTGAGTGGTCATTAAGAATGAGAAAAATTAGTGATACATTTTTTAACTTAATTTGATTTAATTGAATCTTTAAGAAAATTTGTCAGAGGAAAGGCAATACGTCCGTGTGCATAAAAGACCAGGAATTTTGTCTTTTATATTTCTTCGTCCACATATTTCATGACTTGGTTATAACGCTGAGATGTGATGTTACTTTGTAATGTTTCTTGAACTGCAGGAATCTCGAGAAAAGAATTTTTTTAAATCTTCTACACGCAGTAATAGTAGATTGTAATAAAACATTTCCCACATTCATTAAAGAGAATGACAAATATTTTAAGCGTTCGCGTGGTGTAATGTGTTGGTCAATGTGTTTTAATGTTTGGTTTGTTAACATTAAACTGTTAATGTAAACACATGTTTGGGTCAATGTCATTGGAGAACAGAAACGGTACTTATAGATTTTCCTTAGAAGTAGTCGTTAAGAAAATGTGCACGACTGGGGTCGTACGAACTTCTTCCTGTTTTCTGTATTCAAAACTTAACTCACAAAAACACATTGAAAAATAAAAACATGTAATTAAAATTAATAAATAAAAATTAAAATTGAAATATCTACCTCAAAAACACATTTTATCTGAAAAAAAGTTGATACCAAACATTTCTCTAAAAAAAATTTTGATTTTTCAATTTTTTTTTTAATTTTCTTCGAGCGATTTTTCTTAAAATAAATTTTTATATGTAAATTTTTTTAAAAATGTCCTTAAATTCAAAATTTGAATTTTTAATATTAATCCGTTTTTGAGATACAGATACAGATACAGATATACAAATACAGATACTTTAAAGAATTCTTCATGGACTTTAACTTTACTTTGCAAAATTTTTATTCTATATTCAAAATCTCTTTTCACCCAGACTAGAGGAACAAGAAGAGAAAAAACACCTTTCACAATCATCCATTAGACAAAAACATAAATTAATTAAATCACTCCAAAAGATGCATTCCCAAAACATCCTCGCTATAATCTCGTGTGAAAGAAAATATAATTTAAGAATTGTAATTACATTTTTACGTATTCAAGTCAAAGCGTCAGCAGCCAGAATTGCGGTTGATGTATAACATTCCAGCTGAGTGCACAATAATAATATGTATTTGTCATAATATACTCAGCAAGTTTTATTTTTTTCACTCGCGACTGTTGCATGATATTAAATTAATGAATACATTTTCCTATTCTGCCATATCATCATCGTACAGAAAAAGAAAAAGAACTTCTCTAGCAAGAGTACAAACAAGGGCAGATCAAAAGGATAAACCAACAGGGAAATTCTTGCAATGTAAAATCCCCATCTGATGCCTCATTTTTTGTATAATGCAAAAATCTTTTTGACGATGCAGAATATTACGTCTCATAAATAAATCCAAAAAAAGATACACATAAAACAATTTCAAATTAAGGAAATAAAAGGATAGAGGAGTTATTATCAACAAAAAAAGAAAATATCCTCTTCGCAAGGATTCACAAGACAGCGAGAGATGCAAAGTAGTGAGGTAGGAACGTTCCTCTACTATTTTTCATTCACAAGAGAACATCCAACTGGAATGATTATCCTTTTCGTAGATAGGTACATTTCCCTGCAATATACATACCTATACATAATCTAAGTCTTCTATAAAAAATGAATCCTGTGTTTACCTACTCCTGGCAATGTTTTCCTTTTTAAAGTTTTATTTTTGTTGTTGTTGTTGTAAATGTATTTCCTTGTTTCGGTATGTTGTCCTTAAAAATTATTCTATCATCCTTGTGAGCAATCTTAGACAGTGCCTCGACTCCCAAGTGACCAGACTACTTCACCAAGTTTTTTGTAGCTTTTATATGATGCCAAGCAAAAGGTGTTTGCTTGTAACTTGTAATGTCACTTCCGTCCCTGATGCCGCCAACGACAACTAAACTGATGTTGATGCTACGGTACTGCTCGGAAGGAGTTGAAAAAGCAAAGGGACTCGGATGACTGTTTTCATATGAGAACCCATTTATCCTTGAACAAGGACCATCCTCACTCACACTCACACAAACAAAAACAATTGAGAAAAAAATGTTTTGTGTGCTATTTCTTGTTCTTGTCCTCAAAGCGCGTAGTCCTTCTGTACAGTATATATCTTCACTATAAAGAATTACAGCGTAATGATATCGCCATGTTCGTATTGCTTGTTTGTCTGCTAGCACATGAGGTTTCAGAGGCGTCCAAACACACACGAAAAACAGAAGAGTTGAAGAAGAAATGCTTAGCCAAGTTTAATGGTGTTCCTTCTGTTAGGTGGCGACTGACGACGCGACGAGAGAGAAAAAACAAACGTCCAAAATTAATGGGCCCGGCAACTTTGGTGGTGGTGGCGGTTGTGGTGGTTCAGTGATGCTTGATGGGGTGATTGGATTTATCGCCTTTATATTATCTGTTTTTTTTTTTTTTTTTTGAACAGAAGTGAGTTTTCTTGCTGAAGCACGAATTTCCTGACTTTCTGCTACCTGCTCTGTTTTCTGTGTTTCGGTTGTCTTTTCGGTATTCAGATGGTAGATTGCCTTGTCTTGTAGTATTTTTTATTTGTTTCTAGTTGAGAGAAAGATGTTTCATTTATTGAACATCTTCAATCTGAAAAAGAGAAATTAAAAAAACACAAAAAATTAGTTAATGTTTCACGAAAATGGCAAGACTATTACAGTGTATTATGTTAAATTGAGAAACCAAAGTAAGAGCAGAAAAAGAGAAAGCAAAGAAATTGGTCTCATTTGGCTATGGCAATGAGATAAGAAGTTTTTTCTTTTTAACTTTTGTTATTGAAAAGAAACAAGCAAAAGAGGGGAAGTGGGAATGATGGATTGATTTCGGGTGGGTTTTTCTAGGAGCGAGTGACGACCTGAATTTTGAACCAGTATGAAAAAAGTTAAGTTTGGATATAAGTTCATGAATGAGTTTTCAAAATTCAAGTTGAGAAAAAAAACTGTTGAGCTTAAGATAAGAAGTTCACTATTTTTGTTTCGTTTTTAATGGTTTGTTGTGGTTGATATTTGAGTAAGAATTCCATAATTGGAATAAAGGTCAAAAGAAAATTGGTCAAAATCTAAGAAAAAGGCATTAATGTTCCATATGTACCATGGAGCCCGGGATAAAATCCAATCTGTTAGGATTTATGATATTCATCATTATAACAAATACAGTGAAAAAATGCGTCGACAGTGTTATTTTCATCTTGTTCATAAAATAGTAAGTATACGCCGTACGTCACTTTTTCATTTAAAAAGCGGATGATTTCAAATTTATTGGGTTTTCAAGTATTTTTTAAATAATATCATTTACACTAACATCCTTTGCAACCTAAAGAATGTTGCATACATATATGTATGAAACATACCCCTACGCCCATCTCTCAAAATTCAAAACCAACCCCTTTTGATAAATTTTACAAATAATCAATTTCGTTTAACAATGGTTTTTTTTTTTCTTTAATAAATTTAATTTACAAACAAAGTCTGGTATTAACTTATTAATTATATTGAAAATTTAATTAATTACATCGAAAAATTTAATGAATATAGATATAAATCTTTGATTGTTATTTTCATTGAGATATATTTCTGGCATAAGCCTCCCCCAATGTTGCCCATAATTCTCTGTCCTTAGCTTCATTATACCAATTTTGTCTATAGTCCACCAAATCATCAGCCCATCTTTTCTTAGGTCTTCCAGGTCGTCTTTTGTCGGCTGGAGTCCATTTTGTAATTATTTTAGTCCATCTTTGTTCTTGTAGTCTTGAGATGTGTCCTGCCCAGCTCCATTTAAGTCCTCTTGTTCTTTCAACTACATCAATGATTTGTGTTTGTTGTCTTATATGCTGGTTTCGGATTTTTTGAGTTTGTATTATTTTTAGAATTTTTCTTTCCATTTTAGTTTGGCATATCTTAGTTTTTCTGTTAAATTTGAGGTCAATCCAAGTGCTTGCAGTCCATAAGTCATAACGGGTAATATTCCTGAGTCCATTATATATTTTCTTGTGTTGGTACTTAAATTTGATTCCATTAATTGATGTATATTCCAGAATTGTTTCCAACTGTTTGTGATTCGTCTGTTTATCTCCTTGTTTTCTTGGTCTTTGAATGATTTTAGTTGTCCAAGGTAAATGTAATCTTCTACATAATCTATCTTTACCCCGTCTAGTGTGATATTTATGTTAGTGTGATTGGTCATTGCTTTTGTTTTTGTTTGGTTTATGTTGAGTCCATAGGGCTTACAGGCTGTAGTCAATTCTTTAAGCATCGATTCAATTTGTTTGGGATTCATTGAAATTAGTACGATGTCATCAGCGAATCTCAAGTTGTTTAGATATTTTCCGCCTATGTTAATACCATACCGTGTTTTCCAGTTTAGGTTCTTGAAAATTTCTTCTAGCACAGCTGAGAACATTGGTGGGGACATCGGATCTCCTTGTCTTACTCCTCTATTTATTTTAAATTCTCGTCCTGTTATTTCAGTTTTATTTTTGCCCAACTTTTGTCATAAATGTTTTTGTATGTCTGAATAACGATAGGGTTTATGTCTTGATTCATTAAGGCTTCCCAAATAGTGTTATGTTCAATGGAGTCGAACGCTTTGCTGAAGTCGATAAATAAAAAGTACAGTGGTTTCTTGTATTCATTGAACTTTTCTATCAGTTGGTTCATCGTTTGTAGGTGGTCTACGAAATCTGCTTGTTCTATTGGTTGGTACATGTTCAGTTTTTCTTTGATGGTTCTGTATATTATTTTTGAGAAAAGTTTGTAAATGGTCGATATATTGCTTATGGGTCTGTAGTTGTTTATATCATCCTTTTGTCCTTTTTTATGCATCAGTGTTATAGCAGCTATATTAATGTTTATCAATTTGAGTACAAAATTGTTCCTAACTTGTTTCACTTAACTCTGACACTATCGAAAATTACCAAAAACAAAAAAAAAATAACCCACAAACCTCTAAATTAAAGGGTTATAACAGGAAAAATAAAAAACAAGTAGAACACGATTTTATCATTTAACCTTGTTATCTCTCCTTACCTCTCACTCTATCACCCTAACTCCCGAAACCGTGTCTATAGGAGGATAATATTAAGGGCCTGTGACACGAAGATAATCGAATATAACATATTTTTGGGCCTTCAAAAAACCACCAAAGTTGACCACAGTTACTAAACGCTGTCCATTCTTATATTCGTTCGTGGGCAGGCAATTGATTAATACATGTGTGTCTCCTTCTCTGGCAGTGTATACAAAGTGTGATACACTTAATTTCCTGCACGTTATTTGGTGTTCAATGAGAAAGGCGTTTGGTACCGCAGCGTTTCATCTACAATTTAACGTTGGCAGGTTATAAGAAGAGTATATAACGCCCCAAACCCCCTTCCAACCAAGCGTTCCAATATCTCTTTTGGATGTTGTGACTGACTGATTGATTGATTGATTAAATCATTTTCTGATGACCCGATTTATCGATGTAATGTGAATGTGTAGCTTTCAAGCTAATGAACAAACATCACATATGTAGACACAAGCTATAACTTAAATCCTCAAAAACTGTTCAGCGTTGCCGAGTCAAATGGAAAAGCAGAAAAAAAGATATAAAAAATGAAAATTTAAAATTCAATTGAATTATCCTTGTATTAAATTTTTAAATTTATGAAAATGGTCTGGGCGTAGGACAAACAACATTTTAAATAGGACTCTTTCCCTACATACGATTTCTTGTCATTTTAATTTTTCGTTGTCGTCGGTCAAAAGACCTCACATTTTTTTCCGCTGTTCTCGTCAAAACGTTTGATGTGACAGCCATTTTGTAGACTCAAACTTTAAGCGCTAATTATTTTGATTTTATTAGTTCTCCTTCTAAGTGACCAGGAAAAAGTAAAGCCCCTCATTCCAGTCTCTCTACTGTCCATTTAAGAATGAAACAAAGCGAAAAATTTCCTCTGTCTCGGCTGTTGTGATAATATGTGTGTATGTGTGTGAGAAAGGAAAAAAAACTCAAACACCAACTCTCTATTAAGTTATTTTTTTGAATGACCAAAAACAAAACAAAACAAAAGAAGAGAAGAGACCAAATCCAAACTACTTCAGAATACTATATAAACCAGCTTCCGGTCTTTCTGGTTTTTCTTTTTTTGTCACTTTTGGCATAGACATTGATAATAGTTTGATGAAGTGGAAAAAGTGGTAGAATGTTTTTTTTTGCCGTCAGGCGTTGTTGTGTATTCTGAGGTGACAGACACTCTGGCACTTCAAAAGCATTCGGTAGTTACCTACACTTTCCACAAAACCTCTCAGCATGACCAGTGTTGAGGCGTAATTATCCTTCTAACCACATTGTTTTCACTTATATTCCTCTGGCATCTTAACCACTTTTGTCTCCCTATTTGTTTTGCACACAAACAAGGGCACAGTTATTTTTTGTTCTGTTTGTTTGCTTTGACCAGGGAGTTGATTGACAGTTTGGTTTCCTTTTCCTTCAATGGGTTCTTCTTCATATCTCACTTTCTCTTTCGCTTTCCTTTTGAGGTTATTTATGGTTATGTTGCTTTTAAGCCTATAAAACAATAAAAATAGAACAAACCTTGACCAGTGAGAGCTCGCCATAATATCATTGTATGCAAAACCAACCAACTGGCAAAAGGGACATGAAGTTCTTTCCTTGTTGAATTTTACACTAATGGTATGTTTAAATTGAATTTTCTCTTCGAATCCTTTTCTGCCGGTTTCCCATTTGTTGGTTTTCCTATTTGACGAGCAAAAGTGGAGAATCATTCGATGATCCTTCCGTTTTTGTTGTGTTGGCCTTATTTTCGTATTACTTTTTGTTATTCTGTTTTTTTGTTTTTGTTTCTCACACAGAGTGAGAGGGTGTGATAGGTGGCTTTTTGAGGCAATTTTTGTTTTTCAACTTTCGCAAGACTTAAATAATTCGATTGAGACTCTTCATCCTCATCTTGCTTTCTATTTCCTAATTCCTATATTTCAAAAGACAAATGAAAAAACGCTTGAAAAAAGTTCATAACCGTTAGCCTTCATACTTATTGTTGTTTCATGACGAAGGACAAAAATATAAAACAAATAGATATTCTGGACCGGAAGTGGAAAGTTGGTTTTTACCTGAGGGAATGGTGATAAGGCACCCCTCAAGTTTTTTTTTTTTTTTTTGTAGTAAATCTAAAAAAAACGGCTTTTCACTTTTGGTGTGGGAAAACGTTTTTGTTTAGTGTTTTGAGCTAGATTATCGGCAGAGTTTCCAAGAATGGATTTTAACTCCAAATTGTTGATTAAATATGACACTACGATGATACGCGAGAGAGACCACCTCAAACGTCTTTGTAGTAGTCAAAATTCCCATGATAGCATTTTTATCCGATTTAAATTTGAGCTAGCTTTCAAAAGTATGTGTATTTTTTTTTTCATTTTATATATTTCAATCCAATCACGATAAATTACCATTTAGTTGAATATCGGTACACATACTTCACCCTATACTAATAACAGTAATGTGAAAGTCATATTCTTTGACTACAGGTGCAAACTTTGCATATTGGCCGATACATCAATTTACATACATACTTTTATGTCATTAAAAGTGTCTCCCAAACAATTTTGACCAAATTTGATTTGCCTGGAGGGCTTCTACTGAAAAAAAAATACCTATTTAAATGTATGTGGCAGTTTGGCACTTTGAGGAATGCATGGATTTTGGTTACATTGACTTTTCAATATTTTTGCTTTCGCCTCTAAATAATGCTTAAACAAAAAATAAACAATAGATACAATTTTAAAAAAATAACAAAAACATTTCTGTTCCCATCCCGATTATAAAATCAATTAAAGCGGATACTATTATTTACAGAAACAAAAAACGGCTAGACTCGAAAACACTGTTAACGAGAACACGAATTATTGGAAACTGAAATATTTTATTGAAACAGTAACAAATAATTATTATCATAATGAATTTCATCCTAAGCGGTGTCTATTCAATCGAATTTATTAAATTAAAATTGAATTTTCCACTCGAACAAGCCATTATCCTTTTCGAGTCACGACTCGTGAGTGCGTTTTTAGCTGCAATTTTTCGCTATCATTCTCTTGCTTTCTCTTGGTCTTCACAAAACACAACCAAACCATGAACATTAACAGAATGACAATTTATTACCCTCTGTCCTCTGCACCTATATTGTGACCACAGAACCATGTGGCATGTGTTGGAAACCCCAGAATAAATAAAATACTGCAACAGCAAAAACAGAAAATAATATTTTTTTTGCGTTTCCCTGATAAATATAAAAATCGAACAGCGTTTTGTATCTATATTATTATTATTTTTTTCTATCGAAACCTCAAGACTACACGACAAAGCGTTTTACTCCTTGCCATCATTACATGTTTTTTTCCTTCTGCTGTCGTGTGTTCATTGTTGTTGTGTGTAATTTCAATGAAAGAGCAATAATGAAAAATCATGAAAACATAATGAAAACAAAATCTAGACATCGAAACAAAAACAGCAACAACAAAAAAAAAAACTAAAAATCTTGCTCATCAGCATTAGTGAACAAAAACGCATCATTGAAATAGAAATAGAGTGGCGCGACAGCTCTTGAAGAGTCAAGGCCTAAGTGGCTTACTTTCATCAACAATTCTGTGAGTGCGTGTGAAGAATTGAGAAAACCTACAATTTAACGCCGATTTCGAACGGCAAAGTTGAGAAGCACTTTTTCATGACTCTTGGAAGTTTTGTTAGTTGTTCTTCGCAAGAGGCAGTGCCCGTGAAAGATGAAATAAAAACTATGTGCATGAGTAGGACTCGAACCCACGAAGACGTTCGGTTTAGCAGCCAACGTACCTTATCACAAAGCTACAAAAAAAAAACGCATCATTATCCTTTCAAAAAGGAGGTAGTGCTTAGTCAACCGAACAACAATATTGAAAAAAATCTTTACACGCAAAATTTTAACAGTCTGTGTGAGAGGACGAACAAAATTCATTCGTTTGAATAAAGTTTATATTTTACTCGACCTCGTTATCTCTTTTAGCCTACGGAATTACCACGTTGCTCGTACATACTTTTCCTTATAGCATTTATTTTTATCTTCCGGAACTGTACCAAACGATTCTGAATTCGTTCACTTATGGCACAAGATGACAGTTTTTGTTCTGAAAAGAACAGAAAAACGATTCCAAATTTGAAGTCAAGTTTGAAATTTGAACCAAAAACAGAATCACACATACATGCAAACAAAATGAAATAACACTCAGTGTGTAGTCCAGCACGTAGTTGGGCTCATATTCATAGTCTCGCCATACAGCACGTACAACGGGGGGTATGAGCAACTTTTTTCTTATCTTCTTCTTTTCGCTTCGCACGAAGTTTTTTTGCTACTCCTTCAGTGTTCAGTGGTGAAGTAACTCTGTTTTATGGGCAGCCTTAGAAGAGGGAGAGCTTAATCGTTGAACTGAATTGAAGTCAATTTAAGTCAAGGCATTTTTTCTTCTTGTCCTGCACACAAATGTGGGCTTACTGCTGTGTGCTGTACCTTGGCTTATTTCTTACCACAGCCACATTACCATGCTAAGAGGAAGATCTTTTTACCACAAACATAAACTCTTAACTTCCTCTTATACCATGACGAGTGCTGTTAATATTCTCATTGAGTTGTGTTTGCCATAGATATATTCGTATTTCGAAGGCAGGTACCTAACATAAGGAACTGTGCTCAAATTATTTTATTTTCTCGTTTCTTTTTTTTTTGAGAGGGAAGGAAGTTGATATGCAATTGAGTAAAACAATATATGGGGTTTATGTGACGCAAAAAAGGAGAATCAAAAGTTATTTCTTTTAGTTTTTTTTATTTTTAGAAAATAATGGTGTGTCAAGTGCCATGTGCTTCTGGTAATGAAAGTGTATATATTTTAGAAGGTGAGATATGGAAATGTGCAATTTTGATGAAGACGTAAAATTCGGATTGATGCGCTTCAAATGCTTGAGAACTTTTTGCTAGTATATTTAAGGATTTCTTAAAGTGAAAACTCTTGAAATAGTTCGACTAATTTCTTACGTTAACTTTAAGGACACGCATCGAGGATTAGAAAAAGGAGACCAATGTCTCAGAAAATAGTCCAATGGCCGACTCTAAATAATTTAAAAATAAAATAAGTAAATTTGCATTATTAATGTTGTCTTCGAAAATACTGCCTTACAAAATATTCGTTTCTCCCACTTTCAAATTCAACCACCAATCAAAAGAGTTTCATATTATTCCTCATTTAAGTTTTTGAATTTATTGTGCTCGTTTTGATTTTTTTGGTACATAAAAAAAGTTGTTTTTAATTTTTGATGTAATAATATTTCTTACGAACTTATTCAAATAATTCCCCCCCTCCCCCTTTTTTTTTATTGTTTATGGTAAAATACTCTCTAACATATAAGAAAAAAATTAAACCTCGTCCGAAAAAAAAAATATTCAAACCGAATTTTGATTTCGTTGCTTTGTTTTCGCACTCAGAAATCCTTGACTGAATCTTCATCCTCCTCTTGACAGATCTATCTTTGTTCTTTTTTATTTGGATTGAATGAAAACTGTTGAAAAGCGTTAGAGTCTAAGACTTAGACCAACATCTTTACTTCCGTTTCATCACCTAAATCCCCTCACACGAGAATTCGTGTTTCTAATTTAACAAATCTAAAATGTGTTGTGTTGTTAAACAAACATTGTTATTTTCATATTTTCATTTCGATGACGACGACGAAAAACGAAAATGACACAATGCCAACGCAAAGCCAACGGCACTAACACTCCACATCCAACACCACAGCTATCAGAACCCGCCACCGTCAGCCAACTAACCACACTATTTTAAGGCAGCCAAACTCTGGGAATTTGCTGAAAACTTCAAAAAACAGCGCGCACAGAGTGGTGACGGAGCAAAAGCGGCAGTGTTGGTCGTGGTTAGCATAATCAACAACAAAAACCGTAGATCTGTCTATAAAATCCTTCAAGAAACGAGTACCTCCTTTCTATGGGATCTCAATTGTTTTTATGTCATAAGCCCTGCGCCTGGGGGCAATGGCGAGGGATTTACTTCTTTTTCTGTCGCAAGGACTCGAAGGCATATCCGGAATTAGATTATATGAGGAAATTGCTTAGAATAAAATGGAAACTCGCGAGAGAAACATCAACACAAAACACCGAACAAAAAAATTCTCAAGTTTATTTAAAAATTGATGACAAAGAAGACGATGGAATTGTCTTTGTGTCCGAAAAAAAATGAACCTCAATTTTTTTTTTTTTTTTTTTTTGGCTGCCAGAGTTGCCAAGTCTATTTGTTTTACTTCAATAAATAATGAGATTATTTTGATTTACGATATGCAGAGATACATATCTTAGCCACTAATGCTGGTATTCATCGAACACTATTAAGTTAATAGTTCCGTAAACTATTCATCGACGATTTTTGTGCTGATTTGCAAGCGCTTTCAAAAGTTAATAGTAGTGGTTCTGAATTCTATTAAGTAGACAGCAAAACCTTTAGAAAACTATCAGAAATCATTTCCGAAACAACAGCAAAATATCCTTTTGGTATTTGTTTTCTTTTTGCTGGATTTGTAGTGGTCATAGTTATTCCATACAAATTCAATTCGTTCACTAATATTTCCCATTTTCGATTTAACAAAGCCAAGAACCTACTAGTACTTGGTGAATAAGACCCAATAATAATTTACAACTAATAGGCTCTTAAATTTAATAGCGCTATTAGTTTCCTCTGTGAATACCAACATAAATCTATGAGCATCAGATTTTGACTTTCAATTACAGATGAATTAATGCCAGGAGACAGAAAATGTAGAAATTTTGTACAAATAAGCTTTATAATAACAAAAATAAGTGATTTCTTTTGGAACGAGGTTAAAAGACCTTTCTTTTGATAATATCACTCGACAGGGTTTGAAACAAGTTTTTTTTTCAAAATTACGTGTCTGTGGAAAATTTTTGTTCAACTTCAACACATTATCAACATCTATCAAACCAAGATCTATCGAACCTGAGCATTTTACTGAAACCCTAAATCCAATTAGTACGATGGCAAGGGAAATATTCACCAAAGTAGATTTTTGAGCAGCGTTGTTATAAAAAACAAGAAAATTAGGTTCGATGTACTAATGAATAATTTTTTGATGTATTTGTGTCTAAAGGGAAACATTTTTTTTTTAAATTGATTTTCAAAGCATGTAACTGAAAACCATCAGTCTTCATTGTGATTATTAAATGTGGAGTTATAAGCATTAAACGAATTTTCTAAGCAGGGTTGTAATACGAAATAGAACAACACTCACGCAAAAACATTTAATGGACTTAAATTGTTTTCCCGATGTCCTAGAAAATTGTGGTTCATAGATATTATAAAAAGGCGTTGAAATATAAATTTTAGACTTCGTAAAGGGGAGGAGGGGGGGGTGAAGGAGGTGTCGTGCAATACCCATAAGCTTTAATATTTTTAGCACTTACACAAAACATATATCACAAAGTATCACTCACTCACCCTCCCAAAAAATAACTCCCTTGATAGCACTTATTCCATCCCACGTTGAAAAAATGTAAAAGTTTATTTGACTTCCAAACTACATTAAACGTTAATTTTCACAGAAGGCTTCATTTAACTAAAGGCACTCACTTTCCGATAACCGGAAGCCGGTAGCCAAAAACCCCCCTTCCAGCCGTTTGGTCTCAAATTCACAATAGAATCACAAACAGTAACACTGAGCATGCATTCATTGATATTGAATTGACTGAAATCGACTGAAATATCAGTGCATGTTCTGTGGTACTTTTACGGTCGTATCCTTTTAGCCAGTAGTTGTGCTTCTTGTTTTGTTTTGGATATTGATACGTTTCCAATGGCGAAATGATTAAGGTATTTTCGGTTGTACGAACAAAACAACAAAAAGAAAACTGTGTTGCCCGACATTTCGAATTCATTTTCAAACTTTTAGCCCGTTTAGGGAAACTGCCTCAATACAAAGACATTACCATGGAACTACAGAAATAACATGTCTCTGCCAGCTATCTCGCCAATCGCCATCCGAACGATAGAGAGAAACAAAAAAAAAACATGCCACCAAGAGCAAAGGGAATTTGGCCAGCAGATCGTTTTGTTACAAACAATGACAGCCTCCGGCATCAGCTGTTCCCAATGCTCGACCCATAGCCATAGTGTGATTGATTCGCATGTTTCCATTAGCATTTAAGGACGTGTTCGCTTATAGTTTGATGCTTCGCATTGCCTCTTATGTGATGCAAATTGGTTTCAATTTTTACTCAATTTGTTGGAAGCTGCGTTGCTTTGGAATCGGGTCTCCCCTTTTGGCTATGCAATGATTTTAATTAACAAACCTTTGCCTTTTATTAAGCGTCTGTATCATTTAAGCTCTTCATAGGCAGCAACAAATTCATGGTCCTTGTTGTCAGTGATGTTGGCTTATTGTTATTTATTGACAAGGAGTCGTGTCTTGACACTTATAAGATTCCTGATTGACATGATTTTTTTTGTACATTTTTCTGATTCAATCCACTTTTATGTGCTTTCACTTTGAATGACAACCTTCACGGGGCTATCAAAGGCAACGAAATTTCACTTTCATTATAATTTTTCTTTACGTCGCTCAATGAAACTGCAATGGCATTCAACTGTTATGTATGTAAAGTTAAGTGTTAAGCGGAAAAAATGGCAAGGACAACAGCAAAATATTCTTTTCAATGTAAAATCGAAAGTAATGTGTAAGGTTTCATTTTGCTCCTATACGGTATTTTTTCTTTCTGCCAACATGCCATGTACGATTTACTGACACATATATGCCTTCCCCTTCCCTTCCCCCGTCTCCCTACCCACTTCGACCTTTGCGAAATAAAATTATTGAACAGAATATGTCAAAAAAGGAGAACGGAGGAGAAGCAAACAAAGTTGTACTCGAAATCCTCAGCAGCGTTCAACCTTGGTCTTCCAATAAACAGAAAGGACTACGTGAAACAACAACAACTACAAGACCCTATATGTATGAACATGTTTTTCTCGTGCATGCAGAGTAATTTTTAATTACGCAAAATACATTTTTGTTTGCGCGAGTAGGAGCGAAAGGAAGAGATAAACGTTTCATCCGTATTTTTATATTTAAAAAAAATATGTTTATATGGTTCTCAAACTTATAATATGAATGCAGATTTAAGTTATAAATAAAAAAATAAGCAGGATGGTCGTAATGAAATCATGTCCTTGAGAATATTTTTTTTGAAATATTTTTTGGGACAGACATAAAACTAAATTTTTGACTTATGTAATGGTTTGACATATATGGTCATATTGAGCTATAAAAAAGTTTTGAAACCTTGCCAGAAAAAGTTTGTGCATTGGGGATCAAGAGATGTGTTGTTTTCTGCTTCATTTTTTTCGTGTTTTAGAAAAAAAAGTATGAGTTTTAGGAATTGAATAAGCGGACAAGACTTCGAAAAATGTCATTCCTAAGAGTTACATGTGTTTTCTGTTTAACCCCAGAACGAAACTTTTGGACAAGGATTGTGAAAAAACTGTTTCAAGAGTAAAGGGGATGATTCAAGCTTCTTTTAAAACGCAAAAGGTTCTTTTTCAGGTACTTGCCTCGGCTTAAATGAACTATGAACATCGCGTGCACTTGTTTTAGATTTCGCACAGTTCACATGCAATTATATTAAGAATATAAAATATATCAGGGATAAAAAAGTTTCAGTTTAACATCGGGTACAGGAAGTGCTTTATGTCTCCAATTGAGCTCGTTTTTACGTTTTTGTCATTTAAAAGAATTTTAACGAAGTCGTTTCAAATAGCTCATGCCGTGGAACTCACAACTCCACTGTCTATATGGAAAACCTGCCGGAATACAATTTATTGAGGGTAATACTCTTTAGTGATTGTGA